>JAAEAF010013829.1:0-26718 GCA_011037195.1 Triatoma infestans | reverse complement strand
GCCGTAGCAGAAAAAAAAAAAATCTGGTGTGAATTACTCATACGACTTTCTCTTACTCACCTTAATACAGTTATATCTAAAATGCCCAATTTGCTAGAAATTTAAAAATTTTGCTCATTTGGAGTTTTGCTGTGTTTGGCTCCTTGGATTTAGTTTCCAGATTGTGTAGTGCTCTCTCCAGAGAGCCAGTCTCTGAGAGATATCCCTTTGGTTATTCCTAAGACAGGTTCTAGACCACAGAACGGAGTACTCGCCCATTTCTGGCCAATTTTTGTTGTTGTGATTTTGCTCAAAATTTGCTCCAACGATTTTCTTCATATACTACCTCCTCAATACACATACATGCCTATTACTTTTATTTGGAACATTTTTATGGATAAATTGATTTCAGGGCATTTTGAGGAATGTGCAATTTATATTTCAAATTGTGCACCAATAAAGTGGTTAACTTCATATCGAGAATCTCGCCGGGAAGAAATAGTGCTGGCAACGCTGTGAATCGGGCCTACGATGTTAACTCACACTTATCTGTTTAGAGGGGAAAGACAACCGATATGCGAGGTTTGCAGCTCACCTATGATAATTCTGCATATTCTAATTGAATGTACTAAGTACACAACAATGAGAGCGAATTTAGGCATGCCTAACTCTTTAACGGATGCACTCAAAGATAATTCTTGAAAATGTAAACAAGACTGTGCAATATCTAAAAGAAATTGGCTTATTTCAACGTTTATAAGTGGCTCATTTTGAATTAATAAATACCGTTAATAGGTTGCATTTTATATAGACGATTAGATTATTTTTGTAAATATTTTTATTGTAAATAGTATGTTTAGGGTAAACTGGAGTAGAGGAATATCAAGTACTCTACTCTACAAGTTAGTGTGAATGATCAGTTTGTATGGTTAGGTTACGGAGTGAATGTATTTATTTGGATGAATGTATTTATTAGCTAGTATGGAGAGCTGGTAAGTTGGTTACGAATGAAGTGTAGGGATCAGGTTTTTAAATTTTTAATAGTGCAATGTAGATTAGTTACCATAAAAAAAAAAAAAAAGAAATTACAAGAAAAAAAATAAGTGCAAAGGACCTCAGCTGTTGCGCACCTATACAAAATAACAAAAAAAAAAAAAAATTAAATATTTGTTAAGTATTATTGGCATTGTTCTCTGGACTAGAGTGTAATCATGCCTTACGGAAGTCATGTACCCTCATCACACGTATATTTATGTTAGGGGTGGCCGAGTAAAAACTTTAAAGTTTAAAAAAAAAAGTGCCAATTTTATGATTGTACTAGCTAAACCCGGCCAGGCTTAGCTGTTCTGTCTGATTTTTAGGCTTAACCATGCATGATTTTGATAATTTGTTTCGATGCTTTGGAATACCTTGCCTACTAATTCTTCTTTTGAATGTACAATGTTGCAGAAATTAGATGGGAAGGTGATTTTTCCCATTTCCGGATTTGTAGGAGCAGTGCCATTACCGAGTTCGAGTAATTGTCTTGAAAATATGGCAGCTGTTGGATCGTTTTGAAGTTGAACTCTCATATTCATTGTTAAATGATTTTTTTTTTACTGTGCTCCAAAGGGTTGAATATTTCAAGCAGGCATGCAATTCATCAGCTGGTGTTGGGCGAGGTATCACTTGAAGCGTTTGCCCTGAAGTCACTGGCTAGTAACACCAATGCTCCACCAAATGGAACCTGATTATTTCGCAAGTCTTTCAATGTATGGTCTAACACCTCCAATGACTTCTTATAAGCTATTGTATACTCATCCTATACAATGATTTTGCACCCCGAAGATTTTCCCATTCCTGATGTTTTAGAAATGTTACTTATTGGGTTTTCTAAAAAGTCCATGTTTAAGTCATGACAGTTTAAGAGCTGAATGCGCTGTTCTACCTGTTTCCATCAACGTAGTAGCAATACCTGAAGAAGCAATTGCTAACGCAATATGACCATTAGAACGGATTTTAGCTCGGAATTTTCCGTTTCCATGGGAATTTCGGAATAGAGGTACTTATAAGTAGTTGAAAAAGAGGTTCAGAGAGTGAGCCACCATCGCAACGCGTCTGAGTCTGTGTATTTCTGCCAACCTCGCGAAACGCTCGGAGAAGTTCCCGTTTCCGTGGGAACTTCGGAGTAAAAAGTATATATAAACACTCTTATACACAAATGGAGGGTTGTGTAAAAATTTCAAGTCAATCCGTCGACTACTTTTCGAGTTTTGCGGCCACAAACACACGGAGCTGAATGTTCATATATATAGATTACCTGCAGTAAGAGAAAGTCGTGTGAGTATTCCATGCCAGAATTTTTTAAAAAGTTACCAAAATGGCGGCATAAAGAGAAAAAAAATCGTTCTTCTTAAAGTAATAACTTCTGATCATCCTTTTTAAATATACTATTTGTCATATTTATTTAACGAGAAAATAAAGGTAATAATAAAAATTTATGGAAATATACATTTTTAATAGAATTTTCATATTAATATTTTGCATGGAAATTTATTTTAATATTTCATACAGTATCTTTATGTACATAATAAAGTTTACTCATAAGTGCTTGGGTAGGGTGTACCATTTAAAAGCGGCTTAGTGGAAATATTCAAGTAATATTGCTATCTTAAAGGCAGTGTAATTTGTAGGTGATATATACAAAATTTGTGGAGGTGGTGTATGTGAACGTGCGCATGTAGAAGGGCAGATGATGATGTTTTGATGCTAGAGGGTATAGTTTGGAAATTCACCTACACTATCTCTTCTTAGTGGGGAACATTATATATAACCGGTTTGACAGCATTGCATCAGCAATTCAATATTATTATTTCCTGACATAAATATAAATATCATTATTGATAATATTACATAATATAATCTTATAATAACAATAATAATAATAATAATAACGACGCAGGGTTACTCGGAGACGAAAATTTGGAATTCTATCTATGCTTCTAATGTGTACTAATATTATGAAGGTGGCAAAATCATATATTATACTGAACTGGGTAGTTTAAAGGAAACCATAACGCTACTGTTCCCCCCCACAACCCCCTCAAAAAATCTATTTTTCCGGAAAAATGTTTCAAATAAAAAGTGATAGGTGTTTAATATACATAGGCTACGAAGTTTTAAGAAAATTGATTTTTTTATTTATTTACGGCGCGACAACGTCTGTGGTCGTTGCCAGGACCCTGCCGGCATCCGGCTCGCTACAAACAACACTGTCCATCACCGGGCAGTGAGCTCTAGAGGCTTCTACGAAGGAAAAATCTAAGTGCAGCCCAGCTGGACTCGAAACCGGATCTCCGCGTGGGAAATTATGCTATTCCCTTCCCTAGGAAGAAGAAAATTGTTGGAGCAATTATTTGAGAAAATCGCGAAAAACTAAAAAAAAAAAAAAAAAAATGTCTGTAATGTCGCACTTTCGGTTGATGGAATTTTGCCAGGAACCTTCATGTTGGATGAGCCGGTTGTACCTAGACGTTATCCAAGTTTATGCTTCCTGAGGCTTTTTCTTTTTTTTTTGAGATATTCACATACATAAACACATACACACGAATATAAACTATTCGGTAAAAATATTCTTTTTCGCATTCAGGGGATCCGGAAACATGTATTTCCGATGAAAACTTAATTTGGAGAATCTGCCCCGGCCGCAATACATCCTCTTCTCTTACTAGGAGTACGAGAAAGCAAAAAAAAAATTAAAATTTGTAGATTATTTTTACAGTTTGATCTCTGTGAGAATTACATAATGAGAAAAACTGATGTTATTTTCTTACCTGATTTTTGTTTGCAAAATATTTCAGATATCACTATAAGAATTCATTATTTTGCCTTGTTATCTATCATCTGTGCCCACATTCATATTTTAGAATCTTAAATATTTTTCTTATGGCAAAATTTTTCATTATATTGAATTTATTCAATTCAAACATGTTTTTTTATTTTTTAGAATTTAGAGTCAACAATTAGCATTCTCTTGTTTGTAGTAAATCTGAAGCTTTCTGCAATATTTTCTAATTTTCAATATATCACAGTATAATAAACATGAAATAAAGCCTCGAAACAGACCACTTAATAAAAAAAGCTACTACTCTATTAAAACGAAATAACAAGCAATATAATTTATTGATTCAGTTTAATATTTAATACGTATATAAATTTTTTCAAATTGCATCCCTCATTGCAGATGCATCTGTCAAGCAAATTTATTGACTATTGTTTCTGGATACAATAGATAGATACCACGATAATAATAATGCCCTTATTTTCCGTTCAGGTTTTAAGATAAAAGTATTTTTTTATTGGCCTATAATAAAATTGCTGAATAACAGCTGATCATATAATATTATTTATTGCTCTGAGGTCATAAAATAGATACGTATTAAAAAAAAAAAAAACAAATCTCGATCTAAACCATAGATACCGAATTACAACATCTAGGTATAAAAATTTCTTAGTTCCTTTAACATGAAGAATTCCGATTGTGGCAATTTTACGAAATTGATTTTACTGTTTATTTATTTCATTCAGAGTAACCATAACCGTGTGTAGCTGACGAACAAAGTTTCGGACTAGAAAAAGAAAAAAAAACATCAACCGATTTATACAGTAACTATTACTTGAAATTAACGGTTCAACTTTAAAGCCCTGCTAAAATTATTAAAAGTTTCAAGAAAAATCAATTATATTAAATGTATGACTTTTTATATATCTACAATAGAACTTTGAATTTATCGGAATTTTCTCTAAAATTGTGGAAAAATATTGGACGTGCGAACTCCTATTATTATATATTTATACACCAATCACTTTTATTTGAAACATTTTCCCCGGAAAATTTGGTTTTAGGAAGTTTCTGGGAAATTTTCTGGGAAAAACAAAAACAAAACCTTTGTGCTGAAACTTAAAACAATTAATGATGACGATCTTTATCCAGTATTTTTCTAAATTGAGTTTTCACCGGAAATACATGTTTTGGGGAGGGGGGATACTGAGTACGAAGAAAATGTTTTCCGCCAATGGTGTGTATGTGAGTTTTAACAGAATATCTCAACAACAACAACAAAAAAAAGTCTCAGGAAACTCAAACTTATCATTCCATAAAATCCACTACAATCGTACCGGAAATCGGAAGATTTCGGGCAAAAACCGGAAATACAATCTTACTGAATTTTTTCGTTTTTATTTTTTTTTCGTGATTTTATCGTAAACGGCTCCCAACAAGTTTCTTTTAAACTTCATAAACTAATCTACACACTACATACGTATCATTTTTATTTGAATCATTTTCATAGGAAAATTTGATTTTTTTTTGTGGATGGTTCTGTGAGAACAGTACCATTAACTAGGATGATAAATTTTGAACCTTATTTACAGCCATTATTTTATTTTATATTTATTTTTCCATTACTTTTAAATTACAATTTCTCCCAACGTTTCGACACTACACGTGTGCATTGTCGGCGTGGGATTCTGTCCTCATTTCTTTTACAATACTGAAAATTAAAAAATTATATAATAAATTTTATAATTTATACACTGTATACACAGAATTTTATTGTCCGAAAATTATAATGGTACCAACTTCTATGTGATATGTAGCTTATTATTGTAACTAATAATTCCAAGGCCTCGTTTTATTTTTAATTTAGATTTTTGATTTTGTAACACCGATGTGTTACAGTCATTTGTTTTTTTATATTTTGTTAATTTACTAAAAATTAGTCGCCTTATTAATTGTATTAGTTATGTGACCATGTGGTTTCTATTTTAATTATACTGAGTTTTTACTTTATATTTGAAGATTCTATGGCCTGCAATAACATGTTTAATATATTTTATTTATTACTAAAACTAGCTTTTACTTATATTTAATATATTTTCTTTATATATGTAGTTTTTTACTTACTGTAATTATTTGAGTCACCTTACTAAACGAATGTTCATGGTAGACTGATATAAAATTTCTGACGTACTTTTCACATGATTACTTGTACTTTATTTAGGGATATAATTTATAATTTTTTTTATTTATTATTTTTTTTAATTTAATATGTATATTTTCTTAATTTACATATGTGTGGGAGGTTACTGTTTTATAGGTTATTAATTGTTATTTTTCAACTAGATATTGTTTTAATGCATTAATTATATTTATGTATGTTTTTACTTGTGTGCACTCTTTCCTATCGTTAACTATATCTTACAAATTTAATGCTATATGTATTGCTTCTAGCATTTTTCTTTTATTGGCGTTTTTTCTCTATCTGTTACTATTGCAGCGTTAAAATCGAAATTATGGTTAGTTAGTCTATGATGTTGCATTAACGATGTTTCTGTATTAGTGATGAATATTTTAATGATTTTTTGTGTTGTTCTAATCTGACTTTCAAGAAATTCTTAGTATGTCCAATATATTTCTGTTGGCACTCACAATTCACTGCATAAATCACCTCTTTTAAATTATGTGTCTGTTCTCTATATTTATGTTTAGGTAAATATGATGTTATTTTATTTTCCATTACGTTAGTTATTTTTATCTCATTGCAAAATTAATAGATAGAGAAAAAAACGCCAATAAAAAAAAAATGCTAGAAGCAATACATATAGCGTTAAATTTGTAAGATATAGTTAACGATGGGAAAGAGTGCACACAAGTAAAAACATACATAAATATAATTAATGCGTTAAAACAATATCTAGTTGAAAATAACAATTAATAACCTATAAAACAGTAACCTCCCTCACGTATGTAAATTAAGAAATTATACATATTAAATTTAAAAAAAAAAATAATAAATAAAAAAAATTATAAATTATATCCCTAAATAAAGTACAAGTAACCATGTGAAAAGTACGTCAGAAATTTTATATCAGTCTACCATGAACATTCGTTTAGTAAGTTGACTCAAATAATTACAGTAAGTAAAAAACTACATATATAAAGAAAATATATTAAATATAAGTAAAATCTAGTTTTAGTAATAAATAAAATATATTAAACATGTTATTGCAGGCCATAGAAACTTCAAATATAAAGTGAAAACTCAGTATAATTAAAATAGAAACCACAGGGTCACATAACTAATACAATTAATAAGGCGACTAATTTTTAGTAAATCAACAAAATATAAAAAAACAAATGACTGTAACACATCAGTGTTACAAAATCAAAAATCTAAATTAAAAATAAAACGAGGCCTTGATATTAGTTATAATAATAAGCAACATATCACAGAAAAATTAACAGAAGTTGTTACGATTATAATTTTCGGACAATAAAATTCTGTGTATACAGTGTACAAATTATAAAATTTATTATATAATTATTTAATTATCAGTATTGTAAAAGAAATGAGGAAAGAATCCCTAGACAAATGACACGTGTAGTGTCGAAACATTGGGAGAAATTGTAATTTAAAAGTAATAGAAAAATAAATATAAAATAAAATAATGGCTGTAAATAAGGTTCAAAATTTATCATCCTAGTAAAAATCAAAATAATAACAGCCAAAGGCGCTAATGACCATCGTAGTCTTTGCGCCGAAAAAAATAACAGCCAAAAAACTTCATATCAAAAAGTACCATTAACTTTCCCCTCTTCTAAAGTATCATTTCAATATAATATATGGTTCTATCACTAACATAATATTAATACACATTAGAAACATTGATGGAATTCCAAAATTTGAAGAAAATCGGGATACCGGAAGTGGAATTTTACTGAATAGATTTTTCAGTTTTTTTTGGAATTTTCTAGAAAATGGTTACATCGATTTTCTTTAAACTTGGAATACATGCTGCATATAGAATGCTTATCACTTTTATTTGAAATATTTTTCTTAAAAAATGGATTTTAAAGGGGGTATTATTGGTGTTCTGTCAGTTAGTTTAAATTTAAATATTTGCATAAGCTTTCTTAGTTTTGACTAGAGCGCTCTGCTAAGGCCGCTTAGGTATACAAGTAAAATCTCCACCACTATTTTTATGGCTAGCCATAAAATGGTACCAATTGGAGAAAGATGAAGTGATGATAGGAACGTTTCACATCAGAATTTTTTTTTTTTTTTTTTTGACATTCTACGGAAGCCGCAACATTAACTGTGTCACCTAAACAACTACTTATGCAGTAAATTCGAAATCTACTATCTATACATTTAGATATTACTCTAATTTATTGTTAAAGTTCACAAGTTTGAAGATAATTTATTGACCGGAAATGCTATTTTAGCAAAATAGGTGTTGGAGTTTCTAAGACGGCGCCAATCATTTTTGTAACTACCAAGTTTTTAGAAAAGTTATCCAATTATAATTGTAATAATTGCAGTATTTCACATTGTTACGAAATTTTTATTTCATTAATCCATTAATCCTGATAATTTTGTTTCAGGTAATTTAATTTAATAAAAATGCAAAGCGGAAGACAACTTTCTTCCAGAAGTGAGTAAAATAGCTAATTAAAATGAAAATTGATATTGTTTTATTGAGGATGTATTTTAATTAAAAAGTTATTAATTTTGGTGGAAACTGAATGATTATGAGGGCATTTGTAATAAAATGAAAAAATTAATCATGTTAATCGTAATAATAATCAAAACGATTATTTAATTTCGTTACTATAAATTTTATAACAATTTATTCGTTGCTTTTATTATTATTATTAATTTTTTTTTTTATTAATTCCAAATTGCAGGAATATCGCTATTCTTTTTTTCTTTGTATTGGTTGGGTAAATTTACAAAGAAGTATTATAGAAAATTGCGAAGGAGGAGGAGGGATTATCCGCTGACAAATCTTCTTTGCTGACGCCCATGTAGAAGTTTAAATAACAGCCAACTGTATCTGCTCTTCTTTGAACATCAAAAAACGGCAAAGGACTTTTTTGTTTTACTCTATTCAAATTTTTTTTTTATAACGTGAAGGAACCTTGCCAGTATTTAAGTGACCCTTTGGGAGTACTTTGGGATTTTCCAGACGGACATTTTTACTAAAACCGTATCGTCCTTAAGAAGTTTTAAGCTAAACAAAAATCTTATAAAACCGCTCTTTCTCTACCGGAATGGGGGGAAGGAAAAATCTGGTAAACATGGAAGATTACTACTGGCCAATGAATATAGTTCGATTTTATTAATAAATAATAATAGTACAAATATTGAAGAATTTCCTAACGATATTTTTGAAAAAAAGGAATTATTTTTAAAACTAAAAAATTTATTGTTCACTTACCTTAGCTGTAATCTATGGTCCAGAATGCTGAAATCAGTATTTTATATTAATCACCATATAAGAAATGAAAAAAAAAGTAATAAACAAAAAGTACTCAAAGTATTTCAACCCCAATAGGTTCAGTTTATTTTAGAATTAGTCCATTATACGGGGTGTAGAAAAATGTTGCTATAAATAGCTAGTTTTGCTATAAATAGCCTCCTTAAGATCGTTTATGTAATTGAGGAATTACTTAAGTAGATAATATTTAAATATGCAATTCATAGTTTAAAAGAAGCGATTCTTGTTTTGCCCAAAGTTACGAATTTAGTCATAGTAGATTAAGGGATGGCAGAAACAACATGCCACACTCTCTCTCGTCGACTAGTTCGATGTTTTTATAAAAGGGATGTGGAAGCCACATAGATTAATTAACATGTGCCATCCCAACTCGAGTGGCCACAAAACATGAATGGAGCAGCGCTAATGACGTCGGCACGATAAATTAAAAATGATAAAAATATGTAAAAAGGCTATGATTCAAGTAAATATAGTTCTTATCTCTAGCACAACACCGCCACTGATAAGCTTCTTATCACGATCACAGTAAAGCGCTACTAATTTTATGTACTGCGCATCTGACCAGATTATATTAATCACCATATAAGAAATGAAAAAAAAAAAGTAATAAAGCAATCTTTGAGCAAAAAGTATCAAAGTATACCAACCCCAATAGGTTCAGTTTATTTTAGAATTAGTCCATTATATAAAGGGAGTGCAGGAAAATGTTGCTCGGGACAGGACTATACATTTTAAATAACAAAAAGCTTCGGCCCGATTTGTATGAGGTGGAAATCCAGTTTTTCGAATAAAGAGAAGGTCCAATTCATAATCTTGAAGCAGGTGGAAACAAGAACATAAACCAGTCTTGAAGAAGGTGGAAACAAGAACAGTTTAAAAAAAGATGTCTTTACTAGCTCACCAATCTATGAACGGGAAACTAGTTCCCTAGTAGAAATCTCTCTTCTCACTCTACAATATTCCATACTGAACGAGTAAGTATAAAACTTTAAATACTTACTGAACGAGTAAGTATAAATTGAAAATACTGCATGTCTCACTCCATCTCCCTGTTCGTGCGGACGACAGCATTTCCTTTATAAGGCGAATAAAATAATAATATGATTATAGTGAATTGGAAACAATTCAGAGAAATATTAAGATTGTGGTAAATGGCAAAAGCATGGATAAAGAAAAAGTCTTACTAGAAAGGGTGTTGTAATTGTGACTCACACTTCGGTATTATTTTCATTTTATTTGTCTCACAGGGACTGTTTCAACACTGAAGTATCACCTACAGCCCCTAACACTTTAATGTTGAAACCGTTCCTGTTAGACAACAAAATAAAATGTTAATACAAAGGAATTAATCACAATTATTTCAACCAAAGTTAAAACTTATCTTACTAAATTTAATCAAATAAGAGACTGGAATGTTTTTAGACTTGTTTATATGATGTGCTCAGAAAAAATATGAAAGACCTGGAAAAAGCTGGAAGGATTTTATTAGATAAAAATCGACCTTCGAAGGATTTTCTTCAAATATAGAATTTTTCGGAACATATTTCGACTACGACAGATAAAATACCAGATAAAAATTAATTGTTTCAAGTAGGGTATAAATGTTACAACTGGCGCAACCCCTTCGTCCCCCGCCTACAAAATTCGCTTGATAGGAGGGTGTTCTTCAGCCCTTCCTCAGCTCACCGTAGCTAAGGCGATGGGGAGTGTGGTGTAGTGGGTATATAGCTGTCTCAACATTCCCTATATCATCATCTCTCTCACTAACGTTAGTAGCACACCTGTTCATCTATAGCCCACGCTCTCTATAGTTTGTAATTATAATATAATAAAAAATAAATAAATAAATAGATATTATAAATAAAACTTAATAATATTTGTGTAATCAAATACAAAATTTGTCATTTAGCTGTCTTATACTCTAGTCGTTACCCTTTGAGGTCACCAGCACTATTGTATTTGTTTTTTTTTTTTCTTAAACATATATGTCATCTGTTTTATATATATATACGCTTCAACTATTGCACACATTCACGTACCTTAAGTAATAGATTTTTTTTTTAAAAGAAAGGGTTTACTATTTCATTCATGTAGTTCATTTATGTAGTGCAACGATGGCAGATCTTTGGAAGGAAATAACAACCAGTGACAGTTATCAAAAATTTATTTCCACGTTATCCACTATCGATTTAGATAATTTTGAATTGGCACAAAAATATATAGACTTAAAACGAAAATTACTAAGAATGGAAGAATATGCAAAAGAGTTCGTGGAAAGAGCCGCTAATAAACATTTTAAACAATGCGTTTGGTCAAACACTGACCAGTGGTGTGGACCTGATACATGTGAATGTTTCCGAATATCATTTCTATCCAATAGCATTGAACGTGATTTAAATGATATTCTTGGTGGAGGGGATCTTTGAGACTCAAGAAGTTCAAAACAGTGCAAAACAATGTTCAGTTGCATTCAGCATCATGGCAGCGAGTGAAATTGGTTTACATTTAGCCACAAGTTTTCCTCTCAACAGACACAACTCTAAGACTCTGATAACTGGACTGTCTCAAGATGGTGTACCTCTGATAGCTTTGAAAACCAGAAAAGTTATTATTTATCTTAAGGTAGATGACTGGTCAACTTTGGAATCTAACAAGCAATATTGTGATGAATTCTTTGATAAGAAAAAACAGGCTTCTCCAGACTCAATCAATCTTAACAGCGCTAATATATTTTTCATTACATCTAGCCACAAGATGATTTCTATCCAGGGAAAAGCAACTTGGGTGGAAGATCTTCTCAGTTTTCAACCTACTACCATCACTCTTCTGAGAAATGAATATTTCAAACTTCAAAGCATCTTTACGGATATTAGTAATGAGTTAAATTATTTGTCAAAACTCTGTAAACCCAATACCATGTTGCCTTATTATTATAAAATTGTGCAAGATCAATAAAAGCCATGTGTTTATTAAGTTTTTTTTCTTATTAACCCATAATTACATGTCAACGTCTGTTTGAAACATGTTTCAACTGGTTCAGGAAGGAAGGAATGCAGAAGAAACTCAGTTAACAGAAAAAACATCTTTAATTTAGTAAATCACGTACATTTATCCAAGAATGCTTTTTATTAAAGCCCAACCACTTTACATAAAGCTTATTATTTTTACGTTTTAATACTTTTTCTACAAGATATACATCTTTATATTTAGTTTTCTGCAGTTCTTGTGTGTAAAATGCTCCCTGAATAGGTTGTCCGGACAAATCTTCCAACAAGTAAGTATATGGAACTGTCTTGCGCACACTTTTAATTTTAAATATTTCAGCACTCCAATTGGGCGTATATCCTCTTGTAAAAACAGTCCTTCTCTTTGAAACACGTACATAATCTCCTTCATTAAAACGCTGTTTATCACTTCTCTTACTTTTAGAAGAATAAACATTAGCTAATAAAGAAGCTTCATTGGTGGCATTTACTTTTGATGGTTTCATACCAATCGTACGGTGTATTTTATTGTTGTAGTCATTTATCAAATCAGTTAAATATTTTGTATAATTATAGTTTCCTCTTAGACTGAACAGTCGATACATCATTGATTTAAATGTTCTATTAAATCGTTCAACAATAGAACTTTTAATCTGACTATAGGTACTGTAATGATTTATATTGTACTTCTTCATTAGCTTCTTGAATTGGGCATTGTAGAATTCCTTACCATTATCTGTTTGAATATTTTTGGGAATTCGTCCACTCAAATTTAGAATGTTTTCCATTGCTCGAGTGACATCTTGAGCACTTTTAGATTTCACAGGTTCTACCCAGGCATACTTGGAGAAACAATCAATCACTGCTAGTATGTATTTATAACCATTATTCTGGCGAGCATAAGGAATCATTTCTATTAAATCTAACTGCCATAAATCGTCAATACCCTTAAGAATTATACGTCTTCTAGGATAATGCACTCTTGCTGATTTATGAAGTTCATTGACGACGACCTCCTTGAAGGACATTTTGTATGAATTGTTTAAGGTAGCCTAACGTTACAACATCAGTATCATTTACAGGGTCTCTCACGTTTGATATTTTTCTCCCTAGAGCATTGTATATATTTGTAATGGAAACACCTTCTTCTGTCTTTGGAATGGTTAAAGCGGTACTTTCCAAAAATCCTCTTGTCACACAATCATGTTTCTCTTCAGGATCTTGCACATTAATAATACGCTTATTACCTACGTTAATATGATTTGTTCTCCAGTTAGCTATATTAGCTAAACTATCAGCATATAATTTATTCACTGCATCATTTCTTTCTTTGGGCAAACTGACGTTAATTACACGTTTATTACTTACATTCACTACATCCTCCTCTTCATCTATTAACTGGTTAAGTTTTCCTATAAACTTGGAATAATCATGGTGACCAAACTTATCAACCGGCATGTTGAAGAGTTACTTAATAAATGACTCCAGCTTCTCGCAACTCTTCAATTATAGATTGAATTTCATTCTCATGACCCGTATGACCGGCAGTGGTTGACGCATATAAAAGCCGAAGTCGGTCTACCAATTCATTTGGGTCATCCCAATATTCATAAATACTTTGACCTTCCCACATGCCTGTGCCACTGGTTTGTTTTGGTCTTAAAGGGTATCTAGATTGTGCTGGAGGCTTAGTTGCTATAAGAGTCCGAGGGCTTTGTGATGTTGATGTTAATAGTGGTGGCGTATACTTTGTCTGAGGTAAACTTTTCTCTTTAGCGGAGGTGATGGGGAATGAAAATAGAGGGGCAATGATATTTTTGTACTTCCATCCTCGACTAGCACTAATACTTTTTTCATCACTAAACTGTTTTTTATGTGCATTACTAGTTTCCAAGATGTTTTTATAGTTTTCCAAATCTTTCTCAGAATAGTTGGTAGGTTGTTTTAAAAATAACAATTGAAATAAACCTGGCGTACCTTCATACCATTTATTATTTATATTAATATCATCACCATCAATAGTTACTACCATTTCCTATGACCATTCCACCTTTAGGTACTACCCGAATACCGCACCTGTCATCCATATCTTTAGTATCCGAACTCATTATTTTCAATAGATAGGGTTGAACTAAAGGACCTATCCCTTTTTCCTCTTCTAAACTTTCTTGTAATTTCTCCATACCAAGTTGCTGTATTTGCTCTAAGGGAGTAATCTCCTCTTCAACTTCAAATGTTTCCTCTTCTTGTTTAATAGGGAAAACACTCTTTTTTGGATAAGTGTGTAGCGGGGTTGATGTATGAGGTGTTGCTTCCGTTGTGGTAGACGCTTCTTTTTTAACCACTAATGGTAGCGGTGTAAAGGGTTCTTCTTTGATTATGGGTAATTCTTTTTGATAAATTAGCTCTTGAAGAGGTTTGGTAATAGGTTTCAAACTCCTTTCTAAATCCTCCTGAGATGATTGGAGACCTCTCTTCAGACTTTTAAATTTTTCGCGAAGCGACTTTGAAGCTTTAATAAGCTCTTTCGTAGCTTTAGTGTCCATGATGGAAATGATAGATTTCTATGTATGTGTCGGCACTATATATAGATAAATGTGTCCACACCCTTCCGAAATCTGCCACTGTTTAAATCTCTTGTTTTATCTAAAGTTATAAATCCATGAGGCTCCTCCCAACAGATATTACACATCTGTTTAAATTTGTCAAATGAAATATTGGGTGAACTTACATGGTCACTGTATACGTGTCTTAAATTCAAATCATCCTGCTCGAAAAGCATGATAAAGTTGGCGTTATCGCGAATTAGGTGTTTAGGGATCCTAGCATAACTCTGACAAAGATAGAAGCAGTCTATCCATTTATGACGTCCCATACTGAAATATTTACGAATATTTTCCTGCTCATCCATTGAAATATCATCAAAAATTATAATAGAGTCTGGTTCAGCGTCATCAGGGTTGATTACCTGTTGAGTGGCATTTATTGTAAAAAACCCTATTTCTGGTACTAGTTTAAAAATCTTCTCCAAATATATATATTTCTCTTGTTGGAGTGATCTACTACAAATATATAAGTTTTCAAATCTCAATCCATTTGGTTGTAAAAGCAAACAAACCATAAGGTTGGTTTTACCAGATCCTGAAGTCCCACAAATAAGTGCTCGTAAACTATCTGGCAGTAATGATCCATGTCGATTTACTTTCATATGTCCACAGTCCATTGAATTGGTCACTAGATTGCAAATAGGTAATTTTTCACTTTGCTTCTCTAAACGCATTTTTTTTAATTAGGGGAGGAGGATGCTATATAAATACGTCCAGCTCTAAATGATCTATCATAATGAGAAGGAAAACTGTTGGAAGAGGTCTTATAAATTCAGTGATCAACAAACTCCCATTCGAAGTGCATATACCTGGTTACAGATTTTGTGGTCCTGGAACTAAATTACAAGAAAGATTAAAACGTGGAGATAGAGGTATTAATCCCTTGGACGAAGCCTGTCGACTTCATGACATTGCATATTCACGGCATAACGATCTAGAGTCAAGGCATAAGGCTGACCTCATACTCGCTGACAAAGCTTGGCAAAGAACAAAAGCTAGTGACGCATCACTTGGTGAGAAAGCAGCAGCTTGGGCCGTGACGAACGCAATGAAAGCTAAAGTGAAATTAGGTGGGGGAAGAAAAAGGTAAAAACTATAAGAGATGTTATAAGTGCAGCACGTGTAAATTCACCTTTATCAATCAGTAACGCGTCAAGGAAAGCTTTAAGAAAGGCGAAAAAGTATGTAGGAAAGTCGAAAGTAACAAAAATACCAAGAGTTCTACCAGTACCCAGATCTGGTGGTATTCTACCATTTCTGGTGCCTTTATTCGCTGGGCTTTCTGCGCTTGGAAGTTTAGCTGGTGGGGCGTCAGCTATAGCTAAGGCTGTTAAAGATACACAAGTTGCCAGGAACCGATTAGAAGAAATGAGAAGGCATAATAGAAAAATGGAGGCACAGCAAGTAGGTCAAGGACTTTATCTTAAACCTTACAAAAAAGGATATGGCCTGTTCTTTAAAAGAGATTGACTACTTCCTAATAGAGCACTAACAGATATAGAGTTGATGAAATTTGCTAAAGGTATTCCACATTTTAGAGGTATATACATGCGTGATAGGTTGCCAAAGTTTCCTAAAACTGATGAATGTGCAATTGTAAATTTAGATTCTGTACACAACGCAGGAACTCATTGGGTTGCCTATATTAAAAAAAGAAATAGAGTCGATTACTTTGATCCGTTTGGCAATCTCAGACCACCATTGGAATTGTTATGTTACTTAAATGGTTGTGACATAATGTACAATAGAAAGAGATTTCAAGATTGGAATACACCTTACTGTGGACATTTATGTTTACAATTTCTATATAATAATGCATTTTAAAGAATAAAGGATTCAGTCATGTCTTATACGTTCACGTTAACTGGAACATCCAGCGTTCTTAGTGCTGATATTTTTCCCCCAATTAATTTATCGGATGTCGGTGTTGGTGGCTATAGTGTTGGATTACTTAGCTTTCAATCTTACAACTCCATACCCAACGTTACTGAAAATGTAAACAACAAATTTTATTATGGCAATGAAGTGATCAGTTTACCTACAGGTACCTATGAAGTTGATGCCATAGCAAATTATATAAGATCGCATATATCATCTCCAATTCGATAAAACTGAAGGGCAACTTAAATACATTACAAACAGAATTGATGTGCACCAAACCTGTATATTTCAACAGAGAGCATTCCATTGGTCCATTATTAGGATTTACTAAACAACAGGTGTTAAAGGAAAAGGTTAAACATAAGTCCAATGATATCGTTAATATTCATAGCGTAAATACAATTGCTGTAAACTGCAATATAGCTTCAGGTTCATACAGAAATGGAAAACCTGGACATACCATATATGAATTTTCCCCGACAGTCCCACCAGGTTATAAATTAGTTCAGGAGCCTACTCCAGTCATTTACTTTCCAATAAACGTTGAGATAATTGACAATATTACGCTGTCTCTTACAGATCAAGATAACAATATAGTAGATTTTCGCAAGGAAGTAATTACTATTCGATTACATTTGAAGAAAAATGGGTATTGACTTTCGAAAGTATAAAAGCAACTACGTTAGAAGTAAACCATATAGTATTGAACGTACATCTCGTAGTGTGTTAACACCTTCAAACGTTAGATTTCTTCAACAGCAGGTAGGGGTTTTAGTTAAGCAGAAATGGAAGAGATTTTAAATGTTAATGCTGGCGTGACCTTCGAGGAAAGGATAACCGATTTTGAGTACCACACTCACCAACCTTATACGCAATCGCTGAACAATTCTGATGAAATTATCATTGCTGTGCAACAGCAGGACATCTACACCGTTCCTTCCAAGAGTTATCTCTACATTCAAGGGCAACTGGTTAAAGAAGAGGCTACAACTATAGATCCAAGTGAATTGAGATTAGTAAGAAATGGATTTTTGTTTATGTTTGATGAAATCAAATATCAATTGAATGGTGTATTGATTGATCATGTGCGGAATCCTGTAACTGCTTGTACATTAAAAGGTTATGCATCTCTTAGCCCAGACAAGGCGTTAGGGTTAGAAATGAGTGGTTGGATGATGCCTAGTGAATATGTGAAATTAGCAGATGATAAAGGAAATTTTGATGCTTGCATTCCCTTAGATATCGTAATGGGTTTCTTTGAAGATTACAATCAAATAATTTTACAAGGAAGACATGAGTTAATTCTACATCGCAGCAGATCAGATAATGATAGTATTAGGGTTTTTGGGGATCATACCAATGTCAAGGCTTCCATTAAACTAAAATCAATACAATGGAAAATGCCCTATGTTAAAGTTTCCGACGAACAGAAGTTAAAGTTTTTAAATTTCGTCAACAAAGGAAAAACAGTTCACATGGCATTCCGATCATGGGACCTAATAGAATATCCTTCGCTACCTGCTACAAAAAAGCACACTTGGACAGTGAAAACTACAACAAATCTAGAAAAACCTCGATATGTCATAATTGCGTTTCAAACCAACAAAAAGAATAATATACAAACTGATATGTCAGAGTTTAATCATTGTAGTATATCAAATGTTAAATTGCACCTAAATTCAGAGGTTTATCCCTATGATGATCTTAACATTGACTTCTCAAATAATTATTTCTCAATTCTATATCACATGTATCAAAATTTTCAACATAGTTATTATGGAAAGGAAAATGAACCTATTTTAAGCAAAGAACAATTCAGAGATGAGGCTCCTATTATCGTAATTGATTGTTCTCGCCAGTCTGAGGCAATTAGATCATCTTCAGTAGATATTAGAATAGAGTTGGAAATGACAAATGAATTCACTGCTAATACCACAGCCTATGCTTTAATCTTGCATGATGCACTTGTAGAATATAATCCTCTGACAGGTTTGGTGAGAAGAATTTAAAGGAGTGGGGGCGATCTTATAGTAAAGTGTTGTATTGGAGATTCATTTAGTTTATCACCATCATGTGCGCAGTAGTAGACATTCAAGGCTATCAAGACAGTGATGGCACATTTATTGTTAAGGAGCTAGCAATCGTGGATTTTGTTGGGCAAGAGAAACACTGGATATTCAAGCCGCCAACATATGGTAACCCACACTCGTCACCCAATAGATGGATTTACAAAAACCTCCATAATATCAGATGGGAGGACGGTGATGTGGAGACTTTTCTGAATTAGATGATATATTAAAAGAGGCTACAGCAAAGTATGCCTTCCTATATGCCAAAGGAGATGAAAAATGTAAATTTATTGGTGATATAATTGGAAAAACTGTGTTCAACCTACAATATTTTGGCTGCCCTAAAATAAAAATCTTATCAACGTTTCAACGTATTGACAAGTGCAGCTATCATAGTGGCTCTAAATATAATTGCGCTCTACAGTTCGGAAAAATGTTAGCCAATTGGATGCTTCAAAATTATTCAAAGGTGGACTTTGCAAATGCTAATGTACGGGAGAATACTTTTGATGGATTCATCAGGATAAGAAGTAATTGTGTTCAGTGCGTATATTGTGGACTGATAATGTTAGAAGAAGTAATCAAAGAACATAAATTGCATAATCAGAATTGTATTTGGTTAAAAAAAAATGGAATAAAATATTTTTTTTAAATAATTGTTTATTTTTTGTTACCCATTTTATTTACCTATATTATTTAAGGAAAAATGATAAAAACAAAAATTACAAAAGAAGTATTTATTAATACAATAGGCAGTCATATTATGAGATCACATTGTGATTATTTTTACAAACAATAGTGAAGAAAGATGTATACATCAAAGGATTAATAATGAAGCACAAATAATTATTTTGATTTCTACTTTTCTAAGGGTAAGTTAATATATTTTAACATTTTTTTTTTTTACCTTTATTTTCATTTAGTTATTTATTTTTAAAACATTTTAGGAAGGAGATAGTGAATAAAATATAAATATAAATATTATAATTTTTTTAATTTATAATATGCATAAAATTTGAATTACAAATGTTATGTTACCCCAAACACCCAAATTACCTTTCTACTATTACCCAACACAATCAATTTTATATAAATACATTGAACCTTAATAATTAAGTAAAAAAAACATTCCTTACTGTAAAAAGACTGCACTTTTATTTCTAAGTTACAAATACATAAATTCTTCCCAAATATACTTGGTTGTAAAATTTGAATTACAAATGTAGGAAAAAATTTATAAATCATACCTTAACTTTATTTAAATACATTGAAACTTAATAAATTAAGTAAAAATATTCCTTACTGTAAAAAGACTGTACTTTTATTTCTAATTTACAAATACATAAATTCTTCTCAAATAATATGTAAAGAAAAATTGTCTACAATGTTGTAAACGGTAAAAGACTGCACTTTTGATTTCTAGCTTACATTAAAACATTTAATAAACAATTATTCTTTATACCCAATTGCTTTTGTATTGATTCCATTAGACTGAATTATTCTTTTATCGTCATATGGCGACAGTGATAATTTATTTATTTCAACAGTAGTTAACTGGTGGTGTTTGGATTGAATACAGTTCACTATAGTTCTAATTTGTGAATTTTTATTAAGGCATTCAATATAATCTTTGAATTGAATATGTTTTCTAAGAGCAGATTTTTGAATACCTTTTGCTTTCTTTACTTCCTCCCCTTCAATAAGTATGGCATACATTTTAGATCGAAGACCTACAAATTCTGTTATTATTCTCCCACAAGCTTCATCTTTGAATTTGCCGAGTACTTTTTTGTTTGCTACTGAGTAACAAGGATGAGTGATAGGATAATCGGATGTGTCTAAATATTCCAACATACTTTTTATATCTTGATAAAGGTCATTGGTTTTAATATGGTATATAAAAGAATCTGTATCAGTGTATGCAAGAGTTAAATTATCCAGTCCATATTTTGGTAACATGATATCATAATGATATTCATAAATTACATGCTTTGACAAATCTAAAATTGACATTCCAACGTAAATTGGTTTATCAAACTTAATTACAGTTTTTCTCATATGTACAGCAGCTAAATTTTCAGAATATATGGTTCGATCAAGAAATGATGGTTTAGCGATAAGTTTTTCAAGTTGTTTATAATCACATACCAATTTAATATTTTTTCTATTTCTTATATTTTCCATTGTTTTACCATATACAGAATTATTATATAGTTTATACAGATCTTTGTCAAATGCGTTAGTAGCTGATGCGCGGAACGTAGAATTGTAATCTATGTAGCTTTTTAACCAGTTAGATTGTCGAAATTTTAAGATCCGGTGTATCTTCTGTAATTGCAGTCCATGTTTCAACGCTTGCTTTAGCGTAACATAATGCCCTATGTAATTGTATTTATCATTTAAATTTAGAATTAGTTTTCTTTGCTTGTTTATTTCCAAATTTTCAGGAAGGAAAGGTAAAAAATTGTGCAATTTATGTAATTTCTTTGGGTATGTGACGTCCACTTCTAGAATATATCCATACTCACCATTATCATCAGTACTATCTAAATTGAACTCTTCCGAAGATATCCATGAAAATTCTCCGTAAGGTAAACATTTTGTCATGGGGAAACCATATAAATTGTTACAGTCTTGGTAACTAATAAATGTATTTTCTAAATTTGGATTGTAGTCTGGGAGGTACTGATTGTTTGCTTTGCAATATCTGTGAGAAACTTGTGTCATGCCTCCTCTAATAGCATTTTGGACCATTAAGACCATCTGATAATCTTGGAGTAATTCGAGCTCCACACCCGTGAATTTAAGCATTGCGTCCCAAGATAGGCCAGGAAGGGTATAATAATGGCAAGGATCAAGCTGATGAGTCTTTAAAGTGATGGTACGAAAATGTTCAAAACAATCTGCAAGTAATAGAGTGTCCAATTGCAAGTAATGATCGCTATAATCGCCCAATGTTTTACAGTTAAACATTGTCCATACTCTTTGTGCATGCTGGTAATCTTCGTCTGATATAGATGTTCCGGTAAGTCTGTTGTAAAAATCTTCTTTTAATGGTAAATTTGCAGTTTCTAATTTATCCCAGGATGTGACATAATCATATGGGAACACACCCTTTCTAGTTACAAGTTTAAGTTGATTAGAATTATAAAATTTGTTTACCTCAATCAATTGTGGTAAGTTTTTTACTAAATTATCTAAACTAGTGGGCATAAATCTGAATGTGTCCAAAACTCGAACAGTAAGTTTTTCATTAATTGTTTTAGAAAATGAAATGTATTTTTCTTCAGTATGAGGTATTACATGTATTCTTTTCTTATCGTAACCAAGCTCTTTTACAATATAGTGAGAATCGTAGCCACTTAAATTGTGAATTAGAACGGGTAATACTGTTGGTACCTTGTATCTTAAGTTACAGCTATTATGAGCAGCCCCTCTGAATTTCCCGGTAATGTGACAATGATCGCGTACTTTCCTATCATTTTCGCTAAATAATTGATTGCACATATAACAAATTGTTGCAGCTTTGAATTCACATTTCTCATTTTCACTCAAAGGAATCATGGGAGTTTTTAAAGAATAAATTTTTGTTACTTCTTCAGCTATGCTCTTGATAAATTTCATAAATTCTGCTGGTGCATTTTTTCCCCTATATATATAAGGTTTTTTTGGGAGATTATTACAGATTTCTTTCATATCATCCGTGTGTTTGATATAAGCACAAAAACTCATAGCTTCATGTTTCTGAAAAGGAGTAGATACATTTTTCTTGATAGCATCTTCTTTCTTTATAGGATGAAGTATTGATTCAAAATCCGCATAAATAACGAAATTAATACGTATTCCTCGTTCTACATTCTCAAATTTTACATAGGTTTTATCTGTGGGTAATTCTATTTTTGCTGGTTTATTTTTATGTGTTTGGCCATTCTTTCTTCTCCTCTATTATGTACATAAACGTGTGTAAAGCAACGCTTGCAAATAATTATACTTCTACGATTACTTGATAATTGATTATGAACAAGACGTTCAAAATTCTGTATGTAAACATAGTGCTGTGTACCTTTATCATTATTAATTAACAACAAGTCTCTATGGTCATTTAGTGGATTTTTATTTACTTTCAAAGGATGTACTTGCTGATATTATCTATTCCAAAGACATTTATTGAAATATTGTTAAATTTTTCAACTTTTTTTATCTGATGAAGTGGAGTAGGAAAAGAAATGCAAGAAAAATTATACTTATCCAGTAGACTGTTGTCTTTACTCACTCTCTGTGCATCTTTTGTGACGAATTTGGCAAGAACAGAATATTGAAAGCATTTATTGTCATAGTTCTTCACATTAATACATGCTTTTCTACTAGCTATTTTAGGTGGTAATGGTATGTAAGTACTTCCTCGAAGAGGATTATGTTTATTTATTTTTGTTCTAATACCGTCTATTGCTAATAATGTCCAACCACTGTTTTTTAATTGACTTTCTTGCAATTCTTTTTCCAATTTCAGAAAAGCTTTATCGCGTATCTCTGAAATATTTGACTCCTGAAAGACTTGTGTATTTTTTGTTTTAACTGCTGCTTCTAGAATCTCTCCTAACTGATTTATTAAAACACAGTCTACAAATAAATTAAATTTAATTGCATTATGCTCTTGAGTTTCTCTTTGTAAGAGATAAATAAGTTTATCTTTTAGTGAGGAAAGAAACTGTGGAAGATCAAAGTTATTATCACTGCGAAAAAAAAATGACTTTAAGCGATTACCAAATCCTGTTTCATACAGGAGAAGTCCCTCATCATCCTCTAGTTGAGCTAGAAGTTCTCCTACTTTAGGTTCTAGTTTTCTTTTCTTTATAGGAGGTTCACTCATACAGAATTCTTCATGTCTTAATAAATTGTGTAAATTGTAAAAATGGTGTCCACATTTTGAACAGATTCCATCAAACTGTTCTTTACAAGTAATTTGATGTTGTTTCTTATTCGCTGTTATAGAAAAGCGCTGTCCACAATTTCTACAAGTTAAATTGTCCATATTTTATTAAATTGGTGTCCAATAGAAATGTCGAATCGCCTTAGCGCAACTATTACAACGTACAACAGGTTGGTATTCAAATAAATGTTTTAAACAATTAAAACACTTGTTTTTCTCCCTGTGCAGATCTTTATTTCTTCGTAAAATTATTTGTGCTCTTAACAGAACACAACGTTCCTTCCCGGTAAAAGATTCTGATCAATTACAAGAAGAGCACCCTCCAAACAGAATTGGATTGACTCATCCTCGAATAAATTATCTATGTCATAATTATGGCTTACAGTGGAATAAGTTGTTGTTATATATGATGATCGAATACAAATGTACCTAGTGTACGGTACTTCATCAAGTTGACTACTGAGATTACTGTTAAGTACATGCATGTTAATAAACTATTATTTAGCAATTATTTTTTAAAGTGCAGTCTAAAAAATTTAAATAAATTCTATCTTGAAAGATTTATCCGGGTTTAACCCTTTGTTAAGTACAGGCATGTTAATAAACTATTATTTAGCAATTATTTTTTAAAGTGCAGTCTAAAAAATTTAAATAAATTCTATCTTGAAAGATTTATCCGGGTTTAACCCTTTATAAATAAGTCCAACGCTTAACTCTTTATAGTTAGTTATAAGTTCATCTTCAATAACATCATTGAACACTTTTGGCAAGTAACATTTATAAAAATGATTAGTGCTATCTGTCTGCAAAGTTACCTTAACGGCTGGCCCGTACTTAGTGTTTGTTTCCTCAAAATATTTTATATAATAGATTTTATGTTCCTCAAGGTCTCTAATAGATTTATATTCTGTTTTGTAACTGCCTACTTTATTTAAAACTTCTTTAAAATCGGACATCTATAAATAATAAATAA
The DNA here is from genome assembly GCA_011037195.1 of Triatoma infestans. Lineage (NCBI taxonomy): Eukaryota > Metazoa > Arthropoda > Insecta > Hemiptera > Reduviidae > Triatoma > Triatoma infestans. The sequence continues at coordinate 1,975 of JAAEAF010013829.1, read as the reverse complement.
GAAAAGTATAGGATAATATTTAGATCAGTTTTTCATAGCAATTAAATATAAATAAACAAAAAAAAACGTACAAATCATTAAATGTTACTCACTGTTGTGTGTTGGGTGAGCCTTCTCTAGCTGATAAAGCAAAACTTAACTAGCAAGATATTTTTCACTCTATATATACATTTCTAAACCCACAGCGACCCCCCGTTTCTTACCAAATAGAACAAAACTTAATAGTAATAACTTGCAAGAGTAAATTCACTGTTTATATATCTTTTCTATAGTCCTACATTCAGAGCTAGAAATCTTAGTACTTGTTTTTTTTATTTTTTTTTTTATTTTGTTTACACTATAAGTGAGTGTGCTGACCATGGTGAAGGAAAGTATATACAACGATAATTATTTTGATAAAACCTACTCATTTCTTCTTATTTGTCATGTAGAAGAATATATGCAAAGAAATTACTTTGATAAAACCTACACATTTCTTCCTTTACTACTTGGAGAAGAAAATAGTAAAAAATGAAGTTTAGTCCCACGTAGAGTAGTCTGATGATACACCCACGTATTTGCATGTCACATGCAACATGTACCATAAAAGTATAAAGAATTGATTCCAGATAAATAAAGTAAAATAAACCTTCTTGGATAAATGCAATAAAAAAATAAACATTTAATTGTTTATAAAATTATATTTATTTATCACTTGTTACATTTTCTTTATAAAAATTTAAAACTAGTGGTTTACATAAATTATTTAGAAAACTAAATTGTCTGTTAATATTTTCGAATAAACTCATTAACTTGATAAATTCATTTCTAAATAAACTGAACTTAGGAGGATTATATTTCAGAAGTTCTTCGAGCCAAGATGCTTTTCCTTGAATCACCATACTTTTTCTAGAAAATTTTTCAAAGAATATTGTTGAATTCAGCAATTGAATTTCACTAGTAGAGAGTTTGTTTTTCTTGCTAAAGAAATTATTACAAATTTTCTTACTATTTTGCAGCATATTCCATTCTTCTTCAGTCAGATAGATAAGATCACTCTTCTTTTGTGATTTCAAAGCTATTAAAGGTTCACCTAATTCTGACAAACCTAGCACCACTAGCTTAGTGTTGCTAGTATTCAAAGAGAAACTTGTTGTAAGTTGTAATCCAATGTAAGTAGACATGTTCACGACTGAGAAAATAAGTTATCTAAAAGATGCTATTACATCGATTACCCCTCTTTTTCAACGAACAAATAGTTTAAGGCGCAATGAATATAGTGCGATATCCAACCTATTCCGTCACACACACAGGCATCAGCTTTCATCGCAATTTTGGGATTACACCATTCGCAGTTTTCATAGTGTCCATTAGTGGTTTTTATAAAAAAAGATCTTGATAGTTCTTCTAATTCTTTCAAGTTAGAATCTATATCGATATATGTCATTGCTAAATCCATGTTGGCTAAAGTGATGCCTGGTAATGCTGTAATAAACTTCCTATAGTTTTCACTAACTTTACTCTCATTCCACTGATCTGCCATTGTACACACTAAGTGAATACAGCATTAATGTGATCTGTTGTTATATAGAAATCCCCACTTAAAAAAATTATTATTACGTTTTACTAATTTTATAAAATTATAAATAAAAAAAAAACAAATACAATAGTGCTAGTGACCTCAAAGGGTAACGACTGGAGTATAAGACAGCTAAATGACAAATTTTGTATTTGATTACACAAATATTATTAGGTTTTATTTATAATATTTATTTATTTATTTATTTTTTATTAATATTATAATTACAAACTATAGAGAGCGTGGACTATAGATGAACAGGGGGGCTAACGCTAGTGAGTAATGTTGAGACAGCTATATACCCACTACACCACACTCCCCATCACCTTAGCTACGGTGAGCTGAGGAAGGGCTGAAGAACACCCTCCTATCCAGCGAATTTTGTAGGCGGGGGACGAAGGGGTTGCGCCAGTTGTA
>JAAEAF010013828.1:0-140668 GCA_011037195.1 Triatoma infestans | reverse complement strand
GGATTACTTAGCTTTCAATCTTACAACTTCATACCCAACGTTACTGAAAATGTAAACAACAAATTTTATTATGGCAATGAAGTGATCAGTTTACCTACAGGTACCTATGAAGTTGATGCCATAGCAAATTATATAAGATCGCATATATCATCTCCAAATTCGATAAAACTGAAGGGCAACTTAAATACATTACAAACAGAATTGATGTGCACCAAGCCTGTATATTTCAACAGAGAGCATTCCATTGGTCCATTATTAGGATTTACTAAACAACAGGTGTTAAAGGAAAAGGTTAAACATAAGTCCAATGATAGCGTTAATATTCATAGCGTAAATACAATTGCTGTAAACTGCAATATAGCTTCAGGTTCATACAGAAATGGAAAACCTGGACATACCATATATGAATTTTCCCCTACAGTCCCACCAGGTTATAAATTAGTTCAGGAGCCTGCTCCAGTCATTTACTTTCCAATAAACGTGGAGATAATTGACAATATTACGCTGTCTCTACAGATCAAGATAACAATATAGTAGATTTTCGCAAAGAATTAATTACTATTCGATTACATTTGAAGAAAAATGGGTATTGACTTTCGAAAGTATAAAAGCAACTACGTTAGAAGTAAACCATATAGTATTGAACGTACATCTCGTAGTGTGTTAACACCTTCAAACTTAGATTTCTTCAACAGCAGGTAGGGGTTTTAGTTAAGCAGAAATGGAAGAGATTTTAAATGTTAATGCTGGCGTGACCTTCGAGGAAAGGATAACCGATTTTGAGTACCACACTCACCAACCTTATACGCAATCGCTGAACAATTCTGATGAAATTATCATTGCTGTGCAACAGCAGGACATCTACACCGTTCCTTCCAAGAGTTATCTCTACATTCAAGGGCAACTGGTTAAAGAAGAGGCTACAACTATAGATCCAAGTGAATTGAGATTAGTAAGAAATGGATTTTTGTTTATGTTTGATGAAATCAAATATCAATTGAATGGTGTATTCATTGATCATGTGCGGAATCCTGGAACTGCTTGTACATTAAAAGGTATGCATCTCTTAGTCCAGACAAGGCGTTAGGGTTAGAAATGAGTGGTTGGATGATGCCTAGTGAATATGTGAAATTGGCGGATGATAAAGGAAATTTTGATGCTTGCATTCCCTTAGATATCGTAATGGGTTTCTTTGAAGATTACAATCAAATAATTTTACAAGGAAGACATGAGTTAATTCTACATCGCAGCAGATCAGATAATGATAGTATTAGAGTTTTTGGGGATCATACCAATGTCAAGGCTTCCATTAAACTAAAATCTATACAATGGAAAATGCCCTATGTTAAAGTTTCCGACGAACAGAAATTAAAGTTTTTAAATTTCGTCAACAAAGGAAAAACAGTTCACATGGCATTCCGATCATGGGACCTAATAGAATATCCTTCTCTACCGGCTACAAAAAAGCACACTTGGACAGTGAAAACTACAGCAAATCTAGAAAAACCTCGATATGTCATAATTGCGTTTCAAACCAACAAAAGAATAATATACAAACTGATATGTCAGAGTTTAATCATTGTAGTATATCAAATGTTAAATTGCACCTAAATTCAGAGGTTTATCCCTATGATGATCTTAACATTGACTTCTCAAATAATTATTTTTCAATTCTATATCACATGTATCAAAATTTTCAACATAGTTATTATGGAAAGGAAAATGAACCTATTTTAAGCAAAGAACAATTCAGAGATGAGGCTCCTATTATCGTAATTGATTGTTCTCGCCAGCCTGAGGCAATTAGATCATCTTCAGTAGATATTAGAATAGAGTTGGAAACGACAAATGAATTCACTGCTAATACCACAGCCTATGCTTTAATCTTGCATGATGCACTTGTAGAATATAATCCTCTGACAGGTGTGGTGAGAAGAATTTAAAGGAGTGGGGGCGATCTTATAGTAAAGTGTTGTATTGGAGATTCATTTAGTTTATCATCATCATGTGCGCAGTGGTAGACATTCAAGGCTATCAAGACAGTGGTGGCACATTTATTGTTAAGGAGCTAGCAATCGTGGATTTTGTTGGGCAAGAGAAACACTGGATATTCAAGCCGCCAACATATGGTAACCCACACTCGTCACCCAATAGATGGATTTACAAAAACCTCCATAATATCAGATGGGAGGACGGTGATGTGGACTTTTCTGAATTAGATGATATATTAAAAGAGCCTACAGCAAAGTATACCTTCCTATATGCCAAAGGAGATGAAAAATGTAAATTTATTGGTGATATAATTGGAAAAACTGTGTTCAACCTACAATATTTTGGCTGCCCTAAAATAAAAATCTTATCAACGTTTCAACGTATTGACAAGTGCAGCTATCATAGTGGCTCTAAATATAATTGCGCTCTACAGTTCGGAAAAATGTTAGCCAATTGGATGCTTCAAAATTATTCAAAGGTGGACTTTGCAAATGCTAATGTACGGGAGAATACTTTTGATGGATTCATCAGGATAAGAAGTAATTGTGTTCAGTGCGTATATTGTGGACTGATAATGTTGGAAGAAGTAATCAAAGAACATAAATTGCATAATCAGAATTGTATTTGGTTAAAAAAAAAATGGAATAAAATAATTTTTTAAATAATTGTTTATTTTTTTACCCATTTTATTTACCTATATTATTCAAGGAAAAATGATAAAAACAAAAATTACAAAAGAAGTATTTATTAATACAATACGCAGTCATATTATGAGATCACATTGTGATTATTTTTACAAACAATAGTGAAGAAAGATGTATACATCAAAGGATTAATAATGAAGCACAAATAATTATTTTGATTTCTACTTTTCTAAGGGTAAGTTAATATATTTTAACATTTTTTTTAATTTTTTTTTTTACCTTTATTTTCATTTAGTTATTTATTTTTAAAACATTTTAGGAAGGAGATAGTGAATAAAATATAAATATAAATATTATAATTTTTTTAAATTTATAATATGCATAAAATTTGAATTACAAATGTTATGTTACCCCAAACACCCAAATTACCTTTCTACTATTACCCAACACAATCAATTTTATATAAATACATTGAACCTTAATAATTAAGTAAAAAAACATTCCTTACTGTAAAAAGACTGCACTTTTATTTCTAAGTTACAAATACATAAATTCTTCCCAAATATACTTGGTTGTAAAATTTGAATTACAAATGAGGAAAAAATTTATAAATCATACATTAACTTTATTTAAATACATTGAAACTTAATAAATTAAGTAAAAATATTCCTTATTGTAAAAAGACTGTACTTTTATTTCTAAGTTACAAATACATAAATTCTTCTCAAATAATATGTAAAGAAAAATTGTCTACAATGTTGTAAACGGTAAAAGACTGCACTTTTGATTTCTAGCTTACATTAAAACATTTAATAAACAATTATTCTTTATACCCAATTGCTTTTGTATTGATTCCATTAGACTGAATTATTCTTTTATCATCATATGGCGACAGTGATAATTTATTTATTTCAACAGTAGTTAACTAGTGGTGTTTGGATTGAATACAGTTCACTATAGTTCTAATTTGTGAATTTTTATTAAGGCATTCAATATAATCTTTGAATTGAATATGTTTTCTTAGAGCAGATTTTTGAATACCTTTTGCTTTCTTTACTTCCTCCCCTTCAATATGTATGGCATACATTTTAGACCGAAGACCTACAAATTCTGTTATTATTCTCCCACAAGCTTCATCTTTGAATTTGCCGAGTACTTTTTTGTTTGCTACGGAGTAACAAGGATGAGTGATAGGATAATCGGATGTGTCTAAATATTCCAACATAATTTTTATATCTTGATAAAGGTCATTGGTTTTAATATGGTATATAAAAGAATCTGTATCAGTGTATGCAAGAGTTAAATTATCCAGTCCATATTTTGGTAACATGATGTCATAATGATATTCATAAATTACATGCTTTGACAAATCTAAAATTGACATTCCAACGTAAATTGGTTTATCAAACTTAATTACAGTTTTTCTCATATGTACAGCAGCTAAATTTTCAGAATATATGGTTCGATCAAGAAATGATGGTTTAGCGATAAGTTTTTCAAGTTGTTTATTATCACATACCAATTTAATATTTTTTCTATTTCTTATATTTTCCATTGTTTTACCATATACAGAATTATTATATAATTTATACAGATCTTTGTCAAATGCGTTAGTAGCTGATGCGCGGAACGTAGAATTGTAATCTATGTAGCTTTTTAACCAGTTAGATTGTCGAAATTTTAAGATCCGGTGTATCTTCTGTAATTGCAGTCCATGTTTCAACGCTTGCTTTAGCGTAACATAATGCACTATGTAATTGTATTTATCATTTAAATTTAGAATTAGTTTTCTTTGCTTGTTTATTTCCAAATTTTCAGAAAGGAAAGGTAAAAAATTGTGCAATTTATGTAATTTCTTTGGGTATGTGACGTCCACTTCTAGAATATATCCATACTCACCATTATCATCAGTACTATCTAAATTGAACTCTTCCGAAGATATCCATGAAAATTCTCCGTAAGGTAAACATTTTGTCATGGAGAAACCATATAAATTGTTACAGTCTTGGTAACTAATAAATGTAGTTTCTAAATTTGGATTGTAGTCTGGGAGGTACTGATTGTTTGCTTTGCAATATCTGTGAGAAACTTGTGTCATGCCTCCTCTAATAGCATTTTGGACCATTAAGACCATCTGATAATCTTGGAGTAATTCGAGCTCCACACCCGTGAATTTAAGCATTGCGTCCCAAGATAGGCCAGGAAGGGTATAATAATGGCAAGGATCAAGCTGATGAGTCTTTAAAGTGATGGTAAGAAAATGTTCAAAACAATCGGCAAGTAATAGAGTGTCCAATTGCAAGTAATGATCGCTATAATCGCCCAATGTTTTACAGTTAAACATTGTCCATACTCTTTGTGCATGCTGGTAATCTTCGTCTGATATAGATGTTCCGGTAAGTCTGTTGTAACAATCTTCTTTTAATGGTAAATGTGCAGTTTCTAATTTATCCCAGGATGTGACATAATCATATGGGAACACACCCTTTCTAGTTACAAGTTTAAGTTGATTAGAATTATAAAATTTGTTTACCTCAATCAATTGTGGTAAGTTTTTTACTAAATTATCTAAACTAGTGGGCATAAATCTGAATGTGTCCAAAAATCGAACAGTAAGTTTTTCATTAATTGTTTTAGGAAATGAAATGTATTTTTCTTCAGTATGAGGTATTACATGTATTCTTTTCTTATCGTAACCAAGCTCTTTTACAATATAGTGAGAATCGTAGCCACTTAAATTGTGAATTAGAACGGGTAATACTGTTGGTACCTTGTATCTTAAGTTACAGCTATTATGAGCAGCACCTCTGAATTTCCCGGTAATGTGACAATGATCGCGTACTTTCCCATCATTTTCGCTAAATAATTGATTGCACATATAACAAATTGTTGCAGCTTTGAATTCACATTTCTCATTTTCACTCAAAGGAATGATGGGAGTTTTTAAAGAATAAATTTTTGTTACTTCTTCAGCTATGCTCTTGATAAATTTCATAAATTCTGCTGGTGCATTTTTTCCCCTATATATATAAGGTTTTTTTGGGAGATTATTACAGATTTCTTTCATATCATCCGTGTGTTTGATATAAGCACAAAAACTCATAGCTTCATGTTTCTGAAAAGGAGTAGATACATTTTTCTTGATAGCATCTTCTTTCTTTATAGGATGAAGTATTGATTCAAAATCCCCATAAATAACGAAATTAATACGTATTCCTCGTTCTACATTCTCAAATTTTACATGGGTTTTATCTGTGGGTAATTCTATTTTTGCTGGTTTATTTTTATTACAAAGTTCCATGTGTTTGGCCATTCTTTCTTCTCCTCTATTATGTACATACACGTGTGTAAAGCAACGCTTGCAAATAATTATACTTCTACGATTACTTGATAATTGATTATGAACAAGACGTTCAAAATTCTGTATGTAAACATAGTGCTGTGTACCTTTATCATTATTAATTAACAACAAGTCTCTATGGTCATTTAGTGGATTTTTATTTACTTTCAAAGGATGTACTTGCTGATTATTATCTATTCCAAAGACATTTATTGAAATATTGTTAAATTTTTCAAATTTTTTTATCTGATGAAGTGGAGTAGGAAAAGAAATGCAAGAAAAATTATATTTATCCAGTAGACTGTTGTATTTACTCACTCTCTGTGCATCTTTTGTGACGAATTTGGCAAGAACAGAATATTGAAAGCATTTATTGTCATAGTTCTTCATATTAATACATGCTTTTCTACTAGCTATTTTAGGTGGTAATGGTATGTAAGTACTTCCTCGAAGAGGATTATGTTTATTTATTTTTGTTCTAATACCGTCTATTGCTAATAATGTCCAACCACTGTTTTTTAATTGACTTTCTTGCAATTCTTTTTCCCATTTCAGAAAAGCTTTATCGAGTATCTCTGAAATATTTGACTCCTGAAAGACTTGTGTATTTTTTGTTTTAACTGCTGCTTCTAGAATCTCTCCTAACTGATTTATTAAAACACAGTCTACAAATAAATTAAATTTAATTGCATTATGCTCTTGAGTTTCTCTTTGTAAGAGATAAATAAGTTTATCTTTTACTGAGGAAAGAAACTGTGGAAGATCAAAGTTATTATCACTGCGAATAAAAAATGACTTTAAGCGATTACCAAATCCTGTTTCATACAGGAGAAGTCCCTCATCATCCTCTAGTTGAGCTAGAAGTTCTCCTACTTTAGGTTCTAGTTTTCTTTTCTTTATAGGAGGTTCACTCATACAGAATTCTTCATGTCTTAATAAATTGTGTAAATTGTAAAAATGGTGTCCACATTTTGAACAGATTCCAGCAAACTGTTCTTTACAAGTAATTTGATGTTGTTTCTTATTCGCTGTTATAGAAAAGCGCTGTCCACAATTTCTAAAAGTTAAATTGTCCATATTTTATTAAATTGGTGTCCAATAGAAATGTCGAATCGCCTTAGCGCAACTATTACAACGTACAACAGGTTGGTATTCAAATAAATGTTTTAAACAATTAAAACACTTGTTTTTCTCCCTGTGCAGATCTTTATTTCTTCGTAAAATTACTTTGTGCTCTTTACAGAACACAACGTTCCTTCCCGGTAAAAGGTTCTGATCAATTACAAGAAGAGCACACTCCAAACAGAATTAGATTGACTCATCCTCGAATAAATTATCTATGTCATAATTATGGCTTACAGTGGAATAAGTTGTTGTTATATATGATGATCGAATACAAATGTACCTAGTGTACGGTACTTCATCAAGTTGACTACTGAGATTACTGTTAAGTACAGGCATGTTAATAAACTATTATTTAGCAATTATTTTTTAAAGTGCAGTCTAAAAAATTTAAATAAATTCTATCTTGAAAGATTTATCCGGATTTAACCCTTTGTTAAGTACAGGCATGTTAATAAACTATTATTTAGCAATTATTTTTTAAAGTGCAGTCTAAAAAATTTAAATAAATTCTATCTTGAAAGATTTATCCGGGTTTAACCCTTTATAAATAAGTCCAACGCTTAACTCTTTATAGTTAGTTATAAGTTCATCTTCAATAACATCATTGAACACTTTTGGCAAGTAACATTTATAAAAATGATTAGTGCTATCTGCAAAGTTACCTTAACGGCTGGCCCGTACTTAGTGTTTGTTTTCTCAAAATATTTTATATAATAGATTTTATGTTCCTCAAGGTCTCTAATAGATTTATATTCTGTTTTGTAACTGCCTACTTTATTTATAACTTCTTTAAAATCGGACATCTATAAATAATAAATAAGAAAAGTATAGGATAATATTTAGATCAGTTTTTCATAGCAATTAAATATAAATAAACAAAAAAAAAACGTACAAATCATTAAATGTTACTCACTGTTGTGTGTTGGGTAAGCCTTCTCTAGCTGATAAAGCAAACTTAACTAGCAAGATATATTTCACTCTATATATACATTTCTAAACCCACAGCGACCCCCGTTTCTTACCAAATAGAACAAAACTTAATAGTAATAACTTGCAAGAGTAAATTCACTGTTTATATATCTTTTCTATAGTCCTACATTCAGAGCTAGCAATCTTAGTACTTGTTTTTTTTTTGTTTTTTTTTTTGTTTTTTTTTTGTTTACACTATAAGTGAGTGTGCTGACCATGGTGAAGGAAAGTATATACAACGATAATTATTTTGATAAAACCTACTCATTTCTTCTTATTTGTCATGTAGAAGAATATATGCAAAGAAATTACTTTGATAAAACCTACACATTTCTTCCTTTACTACTTGGAGAAGAAAATAGTAAAAAATGAAGTTTAGTCCCACGTAGAGTAGTCTGATGATACACCCACGTATTTGCATGTCACATGCAACATGTACCATAAAAGTATAAAGAATTGATTCCAGATAAATAAAGTAAAATAAACCTTCTTGGATAAATGCAATAAAAAAATAAACATTTAATTGTTTATAAAATTATATTTATTTATCACTTGTTACATTTTCTTTATAAAAATTTAAAACTAGTGGTTTACATAGATTATTTAGAAAACTAAATTGTCTGTTAACATTTTCGAATAAACTCATTAACTTGATAAATTCATTTCTAAATAAACTGAACTTAGGAGGATTATATTTCAGAAGTTCTTCGAGCCAAGATGCTTTTCCTTGAATCACCATACTTTTTCTAGAAAATTTTTCAAAGAATATTGTTGAATTCAGCAATTGAATTTCACTAGTAGAGAGTTTGTTTTTCTTGCTAAAGAAATTATTACAAATTTTCTTACTATTTTGCAGCATATTCCATTCTTCTTCAGTCAGATAGATAAGATCACTCTTCTTTTGTGATTTCAAAGCTATTAAAGGTTCACCTAATTCTGACAAACCTAGCACCACTAGCTTAGTGTTGCTAGTATTCAAAGAGAAACTTGTTGTAAGTTGTAATCCAATGTAAGTAGACATGTTCACGACTGAGAAAATAAGTTATCTAAAAGATGCTATTACATCGATTACCCCCCTTTTTCAACGAACAAATAGTTTAAGGCGCAATGAATATAGTGCGATATCCAACCTATTCTGTCACACACACAGGCATCAGCTTTCATCGCAATTTTGGGATTACACCATTCGCAGTTTTCATAGTGTCCATTAGTGGTTTTTATAAAAAAAGATCTTGATAGTTCTTCTAATTCTTTCAAGTTAGAATCTATATCGATATATGTCATTGCTAAATCCATGTTGGCTAAAGTGATGCCTGGTAATGCTGTAATAAACTTCCTATAGTTTTCACTAACTTTAATCTCATTCCACTGATCTGCCATTGTACACACTAAGTGAATACAGCATTAATGTGATCTGTTGTTATATAGAAATCCCCACTTAAAAAAATTATTATTACGTTTTACTAATTTTATAAAATTATAAATAAAAAAAACAAATACAATAGTGCTGGTGACCTCAAAGGGTAACGACTAGAGTATAAGACAGCTAAATGACAAATTTTGTATTTGATTACACAAATATTATTAAGTTTTATTTATAATATCTATTTATTTATTTATTTTTTATTATATTATAATTACAAACTATAGAGAGCGTGGGCTATAGATGAACAGGTGTGCTACTAACGTTAGTGAGAGAGATGATGATATAGGGAATGTTGAGACAGCTATATACCCACTACACCACCCTCCCCATCGCCTTAGCTACGGTGAGCTGAGGAAGGGCTGAAGAACACCCTCCTATCCAGCGAATTTTGTAGGCGGGGGACGAAGGGGTTGCGCCAGTTGTAACATTTATACCCTACTCACATCGACCTATCACTTTTCTTTTTAAACATTAATCAGTATAATTTTTCTGGGGAACTGAAAGATCGATGCTTCTTCCAGAATACATTGTTTCTTGTTTACATTCTCCCAGTGAGTTAATTAAATAAAAATAGAATTTTACAACAAATCCAATCACTGTTCTACTTCTAACTTTATAATTTTATACCGGAAAGAACTGGGTCTAACTTAGAATTATTTCCAAGTAATTATTCAATAAGTTGTTTTAAAAATTGATTTATGTAATTAAAAACTGTCACCCCTTTCCTTTTTTGTGGTGAAATATTAAAAGGAATTAACAAGTAAAAAAAAAAAAAAAATTAAATGTTATGTTGAACTTTTTATTAATATTTATTATAAAAACAAAACTTGTATTACTACTTGTCGCAGTGTTCGCTATTACAACTTTTTCGATATACAATGTTTATTATATAAAGCGATTTTATCTCACCCTTTTAACCATATTATTACAATATATTATTAAATTGGTCACAAAGTGATTGTAACGATTTTTCCTCTCTAAACTAGCTACTGCAACTAGTTATAAGTGGGTTCGTGTAGATAAAGTAACTAAACTTCAATAAAGAAAACACCAATTTATTGTTATACACAATAATTACAAAATATAACACTTAATAATAATTAATTCATAGTTTAAAACCACAAAAGTTCACTTTTTATACACTTTCCACAAACGTACATTTCGTTTATAACTAGAAAACTCCCCTAGACTGTCTATTTGTCCCACTATTTATTTATACCAGTGGAGAAGGGTCTAGAACTTTCTCGATTCTTCTACAAAGAGCTAGAGCGCCGTCAGCGCTTCCTAGCGGCTGCTAGGAGAACTTGAGGTACCTGCTTTCTCTCCTAGATGGCACCAGTGGCTGCGTTACAATATATTATTGCAACCATATATTTATAACTACTGTTTTTTCCTTCTTTAACCTCCCGTCAACTATAAAGGACGGCACTAAAGTAGGACTTAATCCTATGTAAGAGGAAGTATTACGATTGTGCCAGATTTTCGAAATAAAGTTTTCACCGTAAATGCATTTTTTGGGGGTCCCTTGAATAAAAAAAAAAAAAAAATGTTTAGAGCGAATGGTCTGTGTTTGTAAAACTAAATATCTCAAAAAGGAGGGGCGGATGTTGTTGTAGTGGTTATGAGCATGGACTTATAAGTGGGAGGTCCTCAGTTCAAGTCCCGCGTATAACTTCTAAAATTTTATATTGGTTTCAATTCCCCCTCCCCCGCCGTGACACTTAATTTAATGTTTGCACCTGTATATGATATTAGGCTCTAAATATACGGCTAAAAATGATATATTTATCCGATCACTGCGATGGTAACAATAATAATTCGTATTAGCGCGCTCATCTCGCGCAACACAATCATCAGTGAACTTAAGTAGTAAATGCTGATTAATTGATAGGAGTCTCGTTTTTGGCGTGCGCATAATTTGTGCCAATGCATTCCTCCGTTTCCGCTCTCGCCAAGTGTCAAAAAATGACAAAACTAAAAATTTAGGTTACAAAATACTTAAAGGGTGATATATACACCAACTGACCATCAGATGACATTGACGTCTAAGATTTTATGGCCGCAAGTATATGTGAATTTATTTTTTATATAAATTAACAAATTTTAAAAGATTTAAGTGGGTTTTTTTATTTAATAAAGTTTTCAAAAAAATATGGTATATTTCTTTCCAAAATGATATACTTTTGAAATCTTAATCATATATATTTACATTTTTCACCTGGCAACCGTAAGTATAACATAAAAGAAATACCAAGCTTGTATTTGCTGCAATTTAATGTTTTTGAGTTATGCCGATACACGCAGTTTAATTTCTAAAAAAACTTATTTTTTTGGAATCAGGGGGCCTTAAAACGTGTATTCCTTGGATGAAAACTTGATATCGTAAATCTGATTCGATCGCAAATACTTATCTGTTACTAGCCAGTAAGAAAAAGTAAAATAATAATTTAAGCCTGAGGAAACTATTTTCTCCTACCATATTTCACTAAACCGAAGAGATTAATAACTTGACAGAACTTATTTGTCATACTGGCTAGTGACAAATGTTTTGCCATAGTTCTAAAGAAACTATTTCATTCAACTCTTTACTTCGTTATTACCGAAGATTAATAAGTTATTTGATGACAGAGTATTTGTCACAATATATACAATTGTGCTTATTTTATTCAGGATTATAATATAATTTATTATTAACACTTTCGCCATATTAATCACTGAAAACATTAAAAGAGATATTTTGTTTAGGTTGGCGGCCTTGTCTTGTAAAAACAAAATTTTCCAGGCCGTAAGGTTTTTCACGTAAATAAGGTTGAAAGATAACTAACTAATAAAGTTAAAATCCTTTATAGCATTATTATATTTATGGTGGTTAATTAAACTAATAAATAAATATTTATGATCTTATTAGTTCCTCAATAAAACAATATTTAAATTAGAGCATAATCTCTTGATTCTTTAGTACTTTTTACGTAATAATACTGTGTTATTATAATCGCAATATTTATCAATAATTTACTTTAGCAATGTTAACGCTTGATTAACTACTTTCCTTTTTCTATTTTTTATCGTACACTAGACAGTGACCACCATTTCGACGATTATTTGGCCAACAATTTCATTATTTATATTATAGGGATAAAGATAATATTAGTAATAAACCTTGTTAGAAAATAATCACTTCAGGCGTGTCAGTCTATAAGCATGCAATCAAACTTCCGCATTCACCAACTTCCGTGACCAAGCAGAACTAGCCTAACTAGCATAGTAATTAGATCTGACTCAGCTAAGTTACCTGCATTATTTATGATGACATTTTAAAAAAACAATAACTTCTATCTAAAAAAAATGCTTGTGTTAGACTAAGCATGGTGAAAAAGGAGGGAAACGGAATTGTCAACGGACTCCTAAGGATCATTAGTAGAATTACTGGAGATCTGAATTATTACTTTCCAACATCCACTGTTCGCATCTTTAATATGCATCTCGAATATAAATGTGAAAAAATAAGTAGTAGGTTATTTTATTAAAGAAAATTGTTTACAAAACCTTTCAAATTCACAAACAACACATAATTGATTTAAAGTCTTTCGATATTTTTAAGTAAAAAAAAATTATAAAAAACATCGTTTTATTTCTTGCGACCTATACATATTGTAATTGGCAGGTATCTTATTTATTCTTCTGCTTATTTTGTTATTGTCAGTTCTCAGTAATTAGCCAATTATTTATTTACTATATAGAAAGTTCCAAAGAAATAGACGCGTTTACTTCAAAAGCCTATATTTTGATAGATTTTCTGTTTTCATCAGAGTTTTACAATTAAATAAAAGTTATATAGATATATACATACCAATTTTATATAATAAGTGATGTTTGAATAGTTGAATTGGAATGATTATTACATTATTATGACAATAACATTATTTTGGATCTACTAGTTTGAAATCTACAATAACCTATGCTAACAATAATAAAACCTGCCTTGTAGTAGTTGATCTAGTGTCAAAATTATGAACTAAGTTTTTTTTTTTTTTTATGAACAAAAATTATTTATTAATTATTTGCCGGTTCCAAAGAGATTTTCACAGTATTAATCAATTACATTGCAATTTGGATTATAAATTTTGCTATCTTAAAAAATTTGAATGATTACTTATGTGACTTTAGGGACAAAAATTAATATTAATTCATCTTGGCCATAACACAAATCCAAAAAAAAAAATCTGGTGTGAAACAAAATTTTGTTATAAATGACAAATTTTCTTCAAACTTATAATTTTTATTAAATGTTTGTTTTCAGTTATTCATTAAACATTAAATCTAAATTTAATTAAAGCACTTTTTTGAGGAAACCATAACCTCCTCCTAGCTCCCAATACTTCTTTAAATGAATTTCTTGGAACAAAGTGTCAAACTAAAGTAATAGATCTCTATATTCACAGTTAGTATTGGTGTTTTTATGGAGAAAATCGCGAAAAGTGAGAAAAAAAACAACTAATCAGTAGAAACGTACTTCCAATTAATCGATTTTCTTCAAACTCGAAATATTGGCAACATATTTAATTCTAAATAATATTATTTACATGATAGAATTGTGTAATAAACTGAAATAGCACATTAGCCCATCCCCCAGAAGTGCCCTTAAATAAATATTCCCGAAGAAATGTTTCAAATAAAAGTTGTAGCTCTTTGTATATGTAGAGAGGGATGGGGTTTATTTTCTCCCTCCATTGGGGATAATTACGTAAATAATGTTAATGGACTCCGACTGAGCAGTACACGGCTACTCGTACTCAGAGAAAGGAAAAGAAAGAATGAATACCGATTTTCCATTGCAAGACAGGCTATAACTTTGGTAACAATACAGGGGAAAGGAAGATATCCTTTTTCACCCTTTTCTCTGAACAGAAGTAGCCGTGTTTTCTGTTCAGTTGGAGTCCATCATTATTATTGCATTTTAGATGGAAATCTTTCCATCATGTCTGTAAATGACTTCGTCATCCACAGCCAATTCATGCATGAGAGGGAAAATTAAGCCCCAACACTATAAAGGTTTAGACCCTGCTCCACTTCTGCTTTGTTTTAGAACTATCCCCTTTGATTCTTGTCTATGTTTGGATAGTAACCAAGTCAAAATTCCCTCAAGAAAGCCTATTGCAATATGGGCAATACATCATCAACTGATGCAGCGTCTACCCAAAGATCTAAATGTTTTGCTTAACAATGACCGCGGAAGCATGAAATATCAAAACATTAAATTTGTTCAATTAAGTGGGGGGCTTACATAAAAGAAATTGTTTTCTGTGACCAATCTTCGATATCTTCTTAAATATAAGTTGGTAAGTAAAAACTCAGAATGATTATCTATAACAATTATTATTGGTTTAATGATTAGATAGTTGTTTATTTTTGAATAGATTTTTTAAAGTACCATACTTATTTTATTACCACTCTATTTACCCTTTACTTACATTCGAATCCACTTTCATATTTAAAGTGATTTAAAAGAAAAAAAACAATGCAATATCTCAAATTAATAGGTAAATATGCAAATAAATTTAAGTTGAAAACTTTATGTGAATGGTCAAGAAAAATTATGTGCTGTTATCTTAAGGAAAAAAGTAACAGTAGTTAATAATTTCTAACCTAGTCTTGTGTACACCAATATTGAAATATTCTTTGATATTTAAAAGAGATAAAACTAATTTAGTTAGTAAAGTTTCACCCATAAATTATTACCGGTTTCTTGGTTATAATAGACACATTTAATAAGTTTAAACAAGCTTAACACTGGTTATCTAAAAGTCAGTATAATGTAATTCTGCCTTGGAGCAATACTAGCCAAATTATTGCATAACAATATAAATATATTGTTGATTGTGTTAAATAAATAATAAGTAGTTATTTTAAATAATATTTACTTCAAAAGGTAAATTGATAACCCTAAACTGATGTTATCTTTAAAAAGTTTTTTTTTTTTTAATATGGTAAATATTATCCATAAAATTACTTATAGTTTATTGTTATATTATTCAGGACAGTTTAAGAAGTTCCAGAATATTTTCGAGGGCCATGGAAAATGTGGAATAATTGTAAAAAGATTTGGAAAATGAAAATATATATGGAGGCTGAAATGACCACTCAGAGGTACTCTGCACAGTAGGGTGAATTTAGTAGAGGTGGGTACTTTGAGAAGATGCTTGCGAATGGCTAGAATAGATACAATGAGGAATTCAGTATAAATATGAGGAAGGAGATCGGTATTTTTAGAAAACAAGGAAACAGAGGATTGAAATAAGGAAACTAATATAGTATCTAATAATATTGACCACCTTAGGAGATCACTACAATGAAGATGTCCAGGATAGGTGGGAAAATGGATCCCTTGAGAAACGGGTGGAGGTATAGAATAACAAGAATATGGGAGGGACGATTAAGGAGGTAATGCTAGTGTATTAATGACAATGGAAGTGGGCTGAAGAACAGAAATTGACAAGATAAAGGAAGTCTGGAGAGGTGGAGTGATATGACGAGCTGTCCAACACAGGATATTGCTGGGACTGATTCCTACAAGAGGACCTGAAAAATGGAGATTGGCAGATAAGGAAGTTTGGAGGGCAGGAGTTGGTGACCTGATGTTATTTTACGCTGGAAAACATCAGTAAAAGTAGAACAAACAAAAAAAAATCATTCTTTAAAGATTAACTTTGTCATGCAGTGGTTTAAAAAATATTCTACCAGTTTACCGTGTTAAAAGAATTTTGAATTTTTTTATCTAAGAAAGAAAAACTATGGATTGAAAGGTTTAATTCAGTAGGAAAATTAAATAAATGTTTTGCAGTAGCCAGATGAATTTCATATTGTATGGTTTATTTTCCAAGATCATAACTCTGCTACTTCTTCAATTTTATTTTATTGTAGTAAGTAATAGATTATAAATATTTTTCAAATATTTTATTTTATCCATCACTTCTACCGTTTTTATTCGACGAAAGTCTCGAGAATATCAACCAATACAATAATAACAATAAATTTGTTTTTAAATTGTAGAAACATGGCAGCAGTTAGACAACAATAAGATATACCAACGTTTGAAGTAATGCAGGTAAATATATTGATATATAATTTAAAATAAAAACTAAAAAAAAAATCTGTTATGTCCACATAGTATTTATAGACTCCCTTTTGGCCTTCAGCAAAGATAACCATACATTATACTCAAATTTCATCTAAATTTAAAAAAAAAAATAAAAACTTAACACAGCACATGGCAAATTAACCTTTGAAAATACAACGTAATTATTAGAAGCTTGCTATTTTTGATAAAAATAATCATCACTCTCGTTTTTCTATACAATAACTTTCGATTTTATACTCAGGAAAATTAAAAAAAAAAAAAAAAACTTAACATCGAGAGTTATATTAATATATCTCATATTACAATAAAATAAATAAAGTATACTTCATTACAAAACTTAGTTGTACTTACATAAATAATAATGGAAATTGGCGTGGTCAGGCGCCAAAATATCAATTTTTATTATTAAAATAAAATAAAACAAAAATAAAAAATGAAGGCTAAAAAACTGATGTTTCTTTGAAGATAACCAACCTAATACAATTTTATAAAAATAAATCCAAACCAAATCAAAAAGCATTTTTACATTTAAAGGACATAAACAGAAACAAAAACTTATATAAAAAAGAAGTAGTTCTAATAAAATGGTAGGACTAAAATTAAATTACTTATTTTTATGGTTTAGATTGGAAACTAAATAATTTTTCAACTTTAGCCATAGAATTGTAATTTAAAATCTCTTCAAGTTACCACCAATAAATAGCTTGTAGTGTCTTGTTTTTATTTTTATTCTTTTGTAATTAACTAAATCTGTAATCCCTATAGGATTCACATTTAAGCAAAAAATGAATCATCTCCAAATTTGCACTATGAACATACTTTCTTGAGGGTTAAATATATTAATTTGCAGCCTTGAAGAATAATTTCGATTACACTTTTGATCAGCAAGTGAATCTAAGCAAATAACTATGCGACAATTTAAATGTAGATACGCCTTATACTGAATTGAGACTTCTAATAATCAATAGTAGACTCTATTTACTATTCAAAACAGGCTTGCATTCACTAAGTAAATGATTTTCCAACTGTTTAAAGTTGAATCATTTTTCTATTTTTGTTTTTAAATTATAAAAGTTTGTATCTCCGAGACGTCTGCTGCTCAATTTTCTCTAGCATCCAGCAAATATAACATCTGCTAATAAACTATTTCTCAATTCTTTCTTATGGCTTAGTTTCTTACTTTTATTATACAATTAACTAAGACAAACAAATATAAAATCTAAGAAAATTTACACT
The DNA here is from genome assembly GCA_011037195.1 of Triatoma infestans. Taxonomy (NCBI): domain Eukaryota; kingdom Metazoa; phylum Arthropoda; class Insecta; order Hemiptera; family Reduviidae; genus Triatoma; species Triatoma infestans. Next base: position 122,798 of record JAAEAF010013828.1, on the reverse strand, counting down.
AGTAATGAAAGATTGAATCTAGAAAATATATTTCTTTTTCTAGATGGATAACATGCTTTAGCTGAATTATTAAGTATATTTATTGATGTACGTACCCAGTCCTTAAGTTTCGTATTTTCATCAATATCCAATATTATATTACAGCAATAAGAAATATTTCTTTGCCAAGATTTTTCAGAAAAATATTACTGTCCTAAAAGGCAATCTTTCTAAAAATTATGTCTTATTTTCAGGTAAAGTTTATTTGATTAAATTGAAAATGTGTTATTCGGAAATGGATTTTGTAAATTATTTTATTTTTAATTTTACATTAAAAAAAATATAGTAAAAAATATTCATGTTACTACTTACTGTCCATTAAATTATCTATCATCTCTAAAAACTTTGTGAATCTCAGTATTTTGTTAAGATTCAAGCTTATTTTTAGACGAATCAAGAATATTCCTTTTTCTTAATTAATATGTCATATATTAGTATAATAGAAATACACATTGAAGCTGTATCTGAGAAATTTTAACTTTTTGTTTACACAAAATTATTAATAAAGCAGTTTACCAGTATTGGTTTAGAAACAATCCGCTAGGTAGCGGGCAAATGCATTTTATGAGTTGGTAGTATTCCATGATGTGCTTGTTGAATTCATTCTATTTTATATCCATACAAAAAAAGAAATTGAAATCTAGAGACTTTACTAAATTACTGTTAATAAGAGGAAGTATTGTAACGTGTCAAATTTTCGAAAACGAGTTTTTACGGAAATATACGGTATCGAGGTCCCCTAAGTCCAAAAAAGTACTTATAAATTGCTATTTCAGTTTAATAGACAATTTTATTATCTAAATAATATTAATTAGAATTGAATATATTTTGCCAAAATTCAGTGTTTGAAGAAAATCGGTTGACGGGAAGTGCATTTTTATACTGGTATACATATATATATTACAGTTCTCTCAATTCTCACCAGTTGGCGCTGCCATCTTTATAAAGAATGATTTTTGATTCTGGTCGCTGTGGCAACTTTGATATTATTTGATTTTGAACGCCATTACACAGTGTTAATTCAATGCTTGTTTTGCTGAAACATGTAATTCTACTTTTCAGGTAGGAAGAAGTTCAAACAATATTAAATTACTTTTATTCTGTGAATACTCATGATTTGCTTTTCTTTTTTTTTATTTTTGATTTTTGTGATATTGCTGAATTGTTTCATTTGACTTGAATCTTAATGTTTTATTTATTGTGGAACATATATTTAACTCGCAAAAATGGAATAATGCAATAATGAATGAAACTTTTGAACATTAGAAATTGGAATACAAGAGATATAGTTAATCTTGAAGTTTAAACTATCAGTTTAAATTTGAATACATTTCTATTTAATAATACTAATGGTCAAATAAATGATATAGTTTTAACTTCATGTTTATTTGGCATTGCCTAACTGCTAACAAATAAATTGTATAATCTAGAAATGGATAAAATAAATATAATACAGGTTAGCTTCATTACAGCACTTACCTTTGTCAACAGCATACTCTAGTGGGAAACTTATTACTTATTCATGAATTCTACATTAAACTTCCTTTCACCTGTTTTAAACTTAGTAAAAGTGGAATTGAATCTATTGATGTTATTTGGATTTACAAACGAATGGAAAGACTCTTTTACCTCATAAAACTGTTACCAAAATAAGGCACAACGAATCCATTCAATTTAGTTGCCAAACAAGTACTCTTACATGAATAGTTTACTATAATTTAAAGTTGTATTGGCCTGATGTTATCTTAAGGAGGATCTAATGTTGTTTTGATTTAAATTATTGCATGAATATTTTAATGCCAAACATGAATTTTCAATAATGATATAAATTCTGATTCTTCATATTTATTGACTTCTTTTTCAAAAAAGGAATCTTATCTTATAATCTTTATTCGATTAAATTGATAACAATTTACCCTGCATTAAGGATTTTGTAATAATAGGCTAAACAGTATAGCCAAATAATGTGCCCACCAAAATTTATCGTTAATTGCCGTTAATTTATTTTTTTTAATGTTGTTTGATGCGGGATCGAAATAATAATAAAAAAGAAGACAAACTCTACATAATAAAAAAAAATCAAAAGAAAACTTTATTGTCTCTGACTTCACTTCTAATTATACGCTAATTACATTAACACTTCTAAAATATTACAAAAAAAGAAAACGAACGATACAAAAACTCAACTTCTTTCAGTATTCTCATTTTGGCGGAAGACGATTGTTATTATTGTCTCTGATTTGTTTTTGTTATTTTTTATTGATTATTTTAATAACTGTTATATTATAATTAGGTTTATTTTCGAGAAAAATGTTATTGTTTCTGATAAAGTTGTAGATAGCTAAATATAATTCCTCATTTGGGTTTGATATGATACTATGTTGGTTGGTTGTACAAGTGTACAACTTGTTTTTAATAATAAGATTCCAAGTTGTAAATTGGATGTTGAGGTTCGGTCATACAAAAGAACTCTTTTTAAATTTCTATCGACGTTTCGGCAAATTTACTGCCTTCTTCAGAGTCTATACAAAGGTTTTAATACAAATCAATAAAAAAAAATAGAAACAACATAAAATATGAACTTAAAATAAATATTTTCCAAATAAAATTTTTTTTAAAATAAACTATATAAATAAACTAAATAAAAAGTATTGATATATATAGCATATTTAAATTTATTTACAACTATTGTTATAGAACAGATCAATATTAAACTAAATCACAAATATTAAAACTTTGACAATATGTGGCATATATAAGAGTAAAGTGTGGAATTTAAGAAATGTAAAGAGAACTTAAGAAATGTACTTACAAAAATTTTCAGGTACAATTACTTAGTAGTAATTAATCTATTTTAACCTGTGACATACCATCACCAAGTGTTAAGGACATTGGATGGGTCAAGGTACATACAGACTAAGACACGGTTTTACCATCCGCTCTCCTAGCCCTTTATAAACCTTGACCCATCCAATGTCCGTAACACTTGGTGATGGTATGTCACAGGTTAAAATAGATTAATTACTACTTGAATTTAACTGAAAATTTTTGTAAATACATTTCTTAAGTTATTTCCATACTTTACTCTTATATATGCCTCATATTGTCAAAGTTTTAATAGTTATGATTTAGTTTAATATTGATCTGTTCTACAACAATAGTTGAAAATAAATTTAAATATGCTATCTATACCATACTTTTTATTTAATTTATTTATATAGTTTATTTTAAAAAAAAATTTTATTTGGAAAATATTTATTTTAAGTTCATATTTTATGTTGTTTCTATTTTTTTTATTGATTTGCATTAAAACCTTTGTACAGACTCTGAAGAAAGCAATAAATTTGCCGAAACGTCGATAGAAATTTAAAAAGAGTTCTTTTGTATGACCGAACCTCAACATCCAATTTACAACATTGAATACAGCGGTCGTAACGAACACCAAAAACATAAGATTCCATAATTTTCCCTTATCTTTCTGATAACTAACACAATCAAGAATCAGATGGTTGGCGTCGATGATCGTTTCCGGTGGGCTTCCGGTGGTGAAGGGATTGTTGGAACGTTTTGTTGAACCCTATATTTCAATACCGTACGTCCTGATTGGTTTCAATATACGTAGAGTTATATATCGGTAGTTTGTAGTCTAGAGAGAGATTATATCTACTGTCAAGTAGTCTTTTTAATAGCTGATAGCGTCTGTTCTTTTTAAGCTGGAATTGTAGTTGCCAAATTAATTCTCTTCTCTATGAACAACCCAAGCTAACAGAAGATATTGGTGGGTGGAAATTGAAAGGAATGTATTGCGACGGAGGATGAATGTGATGTTTTGGGATTTGGTTTCATTCAATTTAATTTTCCATCTTTTGAACCAAAATCTGCGTAAATAAGTTACGCTTGTAGATTTCTAATACTGGGTCACGATTGGAAGAAAGGATGGCTGTCATCTGTATAGGTGAGGAGAATGATTTCTGGAAGGGTGGGGGGATATGCGGTGTGTATATGGTGGACCAGATGAGGCCATCCATGATACACCAAAAATTAAAATATAAATTTTTATGAATATAATACTATTAAGTTTTGGAGATTAAAAAAAAAAAAGAATATATTTTTACATCAAAAGATGCAAGATACAAGATGAGGAGATAGAAGTAATATAATTTACAGCTAGAATAGAAGTTGCCGAAATAACCTATTTGCGGGTTAAATGGTGAGGGGAAAAGTTATGATTGAAACATAGTCTGACCATTGTAGCGGGGAATCGTCTACTTACCTTATCGTTAAGGAACCATGGTCTTTTCGGTATAGCTGGCTGTAAGGCGGTGGAAAATTTACCTTTGAGGATTTTTGATCTCTCATATTTTAGCGACTATTCTCTATAACATCCATATTTGGCATTAATTCCTTATATCGAAGGGCGTTAATTTTTTCAGCATTATAAACCTGAAGATTTATTGCCTCTTCTGCTTTCTTATCTACTATTTCATTGCCCCGGTATTCCTGAATGGCCCTTGATATCCATATTAAAACTTATTCTTAAACTCTAAGAAAAATGTTTAATGTTATTGGCACTATCTTCTGGACTATAGTGTTATTACTTCAAATATATCTGCACTCAGGAGAAAGTCATGTGAGTGTTCTACATCATACTTTATTTATTATTAATCAGTGCTCATGCTATGGAGTATTATAATCAGATATATGTATGTATGTATGTTGTTGAGGTTAGAATTGCTTTAAGTATCTATACTCAACTGTGAATGTTCATATCAACGATCTGTACAATTTGTTAAGAGATGGAATATAGATAATTGTTAATAATCCACTAGGTTAGTAATACAAATTGTTGAACATGTTTGAACAATCACCTTACTATAATATTTCCATTTGTAGGTTACCCCAATTACTTACATGTTCTTAATGTGTACTATATTTCCTTCTAAAATAACTGGCTACTTATTTAATATGTGCACTGGTCCACACTATAAATAATTGGCCGTGGTAAGATGTTTTGTAAGGCTGGCTAGAGAAAGTGATATGTACATCTGGGTGGGACTAATACCTCTCTCCTCAAATTTGTCATGTTAATATATAATTTATTGCAAACACTTAATAGCTGTAAATTATATTACTTCTATCTCCATATCTTGTATCTTGCATCTTTTGATGTAAAAATATTTTCACTTTTTTTTTTAATCTCCAAAAATTAATAGTATTATATTCATAAAAATTTATATTTTAATTTTGGTTTATCATGGATGGCCCCATCTTGTCCACCATACCATAGAATAGAGTAGAAGCGGCGGCGGCGGGGGGGGGTGAGCCTCATTCCACTGCGACCTACAAATTGAGGTCTATTGTGGATCCCCTTAAGTTACAGAACAGCCCCCAGCTTTGCCCTCCTAATCAATCCTAGCAAAGCTGAGAGCGGCTCCGTCATGAAGCTTTCAGCTTCGGGATTGCCCGTCCCCAATTGAAGAAACCTAATCCTCGCCAGGCCGGCGCACTCACAAAGGATGTGCGCCGGGGTCTCCTCCTCTACCTTGCAGAATCGGCATACCGCACTATCCGCAAGTTGTAGGTGGTGCATGTGTCTATTCAGCCTACAATGCCCTGTTAGTAGACCCACAATTAACCTTATATCCCTTCGGGTTTGGCTCAGTAGGTCTTTGGTAAATTTAGGCAAATGTCTTTTAATGAAGAGCTTTGCCTGCCTCTGTCCTGGTGTTCCCTCCCACCAACGCAGACGCTGATCTTCTATCCACCCCTTGATAGAAGTTTGGATGAGGCTCCTGGACAAGCCGCAGAAGGGTTCGGGGCCTATAAAGGTATCCTGCGAGCCCTCCCTCGCTAGGGCATCCGCCTTCTCATTGCCCAGGAACCCCGCATGTCCTGGCACCTAGGCGAGTGTCAGTTTATTCCGAATCCGAGTGTCAGATTATATCTTTCTAATATTGTTAAATTGTTATGTTTTAATCTTGTCCACCATATACACAGGGCATATCCCCACCCATCCAGAAATCATTCTCCTCACCTATACAGATGACACAGCCATCCTTTCTTCTAATCGTGATCCAGTATTAGAAATCTACAAGGAAAATTAAATTGAATGAAACCATATCCCAAAACATCACATTCATCCTCCGTCGCATTACATTCCTTCCAATTTCCACTCACCAATGTCTTCTGTTAGCTTGGGTTGTTCATAGACAAGAGACTTAATTTGGCAACTACATTTCCAGATTAAAAAGAACTGAACTATAAAACGCTATCGGCTATTAAAAAGATTACTTGACAATAGATCTAATCTCTCTCTAGACTAAAAACTACCGATATATAACTCTATATTGAAACCAATCTGGACGTACGGTATTGAAATATAGGGTTCAACAAAACGTTCCTACAATCCCTTCTATCAAAAATACTTCGTACAATCGTTAATGCCCTCTTTAACTTAACCATCCACAAAGATCTTGAAATTTTTTTTGTCACTCTAATTGTACCACAACCCGATATAAAAATATTCCAACAATCCCTGCAGTACCATTATTATTATTATTTATCTGTGGGGAGGGACCAAACCCTACGCTATCCAAAGCCCCACTGGTCCCATATAGCTACCCCAAGAAAAACAACAACAAACCGGGTCTATTACAAATATCCAGACCCGGGTCTAATCCATCTAAGATTCACCGCAGTCCGTATAAATCAGGCAATTATTTTAAGGGGAAATAGCCTAAGCTCTTCCACAGACATCCTGTTCCGACCAAGAGTCCTGAATCTAATTTCCTCACAAGCCATAAGATGGATCCGGCATGAGCCCCATTACTTAGAGATGTCTCCTTAAACCATAATGATCCAACCAGATGCCTGAGAGAGCTCCGGAAAGACACAGCAACGCCACACTGTAGCCCTGTTCGGACCCCCGATGAGCATTTTGGAATGCGTACAACCAACTGAGCTAATCCTTGAGGATGAATGCTGTGAAGCTGTCCATTACTGGAAGCTTGACAGATATGTACCAGAAGACACGCCAACAGCAGGCTCGGGACCTAATTTGGCAAACCTGTCCACCTCCTCTTTCTCAAAAGTTCCCATGTGACCTGGTACCCCGACTAGAAACACATCCAGTCAGAGAAGAAAGCTCTTCCAGTTTTTTAGAACATTCTAACACCAACCTGAAGGTGAAGTAAGCACATGAATTCAGCGCCTTCAGCGCATCTTGGCTGTCCGAGCAGATACAAACACCTTTTAAGTTAATGTCACGTACCCTCTCCTTGCAATATTCCAATCCTTCAACCCTCCAGTATACCAGATAAACTACTAAGGCATCAGAGACATTTTCCGTGGTAGCCTGCTTCATTTTGTAGTCATCGACCGGTTTTGGGCGTTCGCCTATCTTCAGGATGCGTTTTTCAGACAGTGTGACAACACAGACTTGCACAGAGCAAATTTAGTTTACACACTCCATGAATTCATGTGTTTACTTTCACCTCCAGGTTGGTGTTAGAATGTTCTAAAAGACTGGAAGAGCTTTCTTCTATGAAGGATGTGTTTCTAGTCAGGGTACCAGGTCACATGGGAATTTTTGGGAATGAGGTGGTGGATAGATTTGCCAAATTAGGTCCCGAGCCTGCTGTTGGCGTGTAACACACATTGAGTGTGTAAACTAAATTTGCTCTGTGCAAGTCTGTATTGTCACGGTGTTTGAAAAACGCATCCTGAAGATGGTCGAACGCCCGAAATCGGTCGATGACCACAAAATGAACCAGGCTACTACGGAAAATGTCTCTGATGCTTTCCAGCTCTGCGGAACCAACCACCACAACAACTACTCAAGGCGTTTTAAAACGGCAATGATTTTGTGATTTTTTTTTGCTGCAAGTGCGTAAAGGGAGTGTTATCTAACTCGTAGATTTTCCCCACTGAGTGTGCATGCGTCGTCCGAATGTGTGCGTGCATGCTTAAGTGATTATATTGCGAAAGATTCATGATTTGCCAGTGGAATAAAAAAATGGAAACCTGTTTCAATTACTCTTCTTGAATTTGAACATATTTTTTTTTTCTTTTTTCTGGCATGAATGATATTATTTGGAAGTGCTAAAAAAAGTTGGTGTGTACATGTCAGCAGTATTGACATCAATTAAATGTGATGTAAAAAACATTTAATACGAAGAAAAATTAATAAACGGATGTTGACAAATACGGTGAGAGAAAGTCCATGATATTTCAATTCACTTTTTATATTTTGTATTTTTTTTTTTTTACTATATATTATTATTGTATATAGGTTGTCTTGAATTCCAGTTTTTGAATAATTTTTTTTTTTTTTTAATATTTAAAAGATTTATAATAAATTTAAACTATAAATTATTTTACTTTCAATTTTCTGAAAACTATTATTATTTATTTATTTATTTATATAATAATCAGTTTCACTTTACTGTTATTGTTATTTCACTGGATTAAGTTTTTCAAAATATATATATATACATTCAACAATTTTCCCCTTATAATTGATGCTGACATCTTATTCACATGTCAGAAATGTTGATATTAAATACTGTCAAAACACTTCCTATACTTTGTTTTATTGTGTAAATTGTTATCTTACATCCTGATTCATTTTAATCGTAACATTTTTTTGTTTCCCCACTAATTATTATTGTATTGAAATGTATGTATATTAAAGTGAAACTTATAATGAGACAAAAGTGTTGATAATAATTTTGCCATATTTAAGTTCGTTTTTTTTTTTTTTTTTTAATTTTTTTAAATGGAATCTAATCTGTTTGAAACTTTTACTTTCTAATCTTATATCAGATTTCATTAGAGATATTTTCCATGATAGACTGCTGCTTTTTGCGGTCTTTGACCGGTATTGGGCATTCACCCATCATCAGGATGTTTTTTTCAAAACAATGTGAATACATAGACTTGTAGAGAGCAAATTTAGTTGATAACACTGTTTAGACAAAAACATTCTGATGTTGAGCGAACGCCCGATACCGGTCTCAATCGATGGCCACAAAAAGAAGCAGGCTAGCCACGGAAAAATATCTCTGTGGAACCAACTACAACAATTATATCAGATTTGCATAATTTCTATTCATTTATTTACTAGCTAACCTGGCCACGCTTCGCTGTGGCTGTCTAATTTTTAGGAAAGTAAACAGAAGTATTACAGTTAACATAGATTCAGCAAAAAAACACATCATTCAATTTAATACCCTAAATTGCGTTGCTGTACACTGAAAGGAAAGAAAGAAAAAATGCTATTAACTAAGTCTTTTTTTTATTGTAAAGCTAGTGAATGGACAACATTTTTTTTTTTTGTCTGTTTCCTGCATAAACATAAAGATCAGATGGTTTACCGACTCTGGAGCATGCGACATATAATTTCCCTTGAGAGAAGCATTCATTTTCTAAATTCTAACCGCACACTTGCAAAGTTTCTCCTTGCGCTTTATTGATAGTCATAGCGAAAGCATTGTAATGGAATCGTTTGATGTGATTCCTGATGTAGTAGATGTCTTGAAGAGGGCAGAAGTTAGTTGAGAGATTTTGGAAGTTAGTGCATCGAATTATTAATACGGATTTTATAAAAATAAACTGTATTTTAACAATAATTTTTAACGTATAAATGGTAACTAATAACTAGCAAAATACTTAGGAATAAATAGAAGATAAATAAGTAATAAATTAGAATGATAAAATAAACGAACTAAGATGCACTACTAAAAGATAATAAGTTTAAATGAAACTGTGCATAGTCGCGTAAACTGCTGCTCGTGTATATGGACGTGCTCGTATCGTCGGATAAGATATAATGATCCTCTCGTTGTATATGATAGAGTTTATATATCGGTGTTGGCCACACTCACACCAAGACATCTGTCCTAGTGTGCGACCTTGTGCAACCTTCGTAGTTTGCTGACCTTATTTAGGTCAGTGGCCAACCTTATCGGTGCTTGCTTTGATGTAAAGTATTGAAAAGGGCTTTGTTGTTTGTTTGGCCGGCATTGTCTTGAAGACGGCGGCCTGCTAGGTCGCTGGTTATAAATTGCTCTTTTATTACTGCCATCCTTTGTTAAGATAGCAGCTGGCTGGAACCACTTTGACATTGGTATGACTTTCCATGTCATTACAGCATATTGGAAATTGAAGTCGTTTGAACTCGAACGGCATATTTGTCGGAATGAGTGGTATTTGTGGAAGTAGTACGTCTTTATCTTTATGAGGTCCAATGAGAATTGTTGCTTCCATTAGATTATTCATCAATTTTTTAACTCTAATCGTGTGCCATTGCATAACTTTGGCTGATTGATGTTTCGGAGTAATATAATTGGCAATCTAATTTTCAAATTTAGAATGTGAGGCGGTAATCCGGGAATATCGTGTGAATTAAGAAATTCCGTTGGAAAATTCCCTACTTCACTTTGGTCCCTCACGGAGTCAATGGATTTGTATGTCACTGTTTCACCTACGATTCTGTTTAGAATGATGTTGTTCATATCGAGTACGTCGACATTTTTAGCCACTAAAATGGCTCTTCCGGTAAACCATGCGTGATTTTGATCATTTGTTTCGATGCTTTGGAATACCTTGTCTACTAATTCTTCTTTGGAATGTATAATGTTGCAAAAATTAGATGGGAAGGTGATTTTTCCCGTTTCTGGATTAGTAGGAACAGTGCCGTTACCGAGTTCGAGTAATTGTCTTGAAAATATGGCAGCTGTTGGATCGTTTTGAAGTTGAACTCTCATATTCGTTGTTAAATGATTTTTTTTTTTTTTTTTTACTGTGCTCCAAAGAGTTAAATATTTCAAGCAGGCATGCAATTCATCAGCTGGTGTTGAGCGAAGTATCACTGAAAGCGTTTGCTTGAAATCACCGGATAGTAACACCAATGCTCCACCAAATGGAACCAGATTATTTCGCAAGTTTTTTTGGTATATGGTCTAATGCTTCCAATGACTTCTTGTGAGCCACTGCACACTCATCCCATACAATGATTTTGCACGCCCGAAGAACGTTCCCAATCCTGATGTTTTAGAAATGTTACATGTTCGGTTTTCTGTGAAGTGCATGTTTAGTGACAGTTTAAGAGGTGAATGCGCTGTTCTACCTCCTTCCGTCAACTTTGCAGCAATACCTGAAGAAGCTAGTGCTTCGCACATGGCCGTTTGAACAGATTTTAGCTCGGAATATGCCGTTTCCATGGGAACTTCGGCGTAAAATATTTATATATAAACACTCTTATATAGAAATGCAACGTTATGTAAAAATTTCAAATCAATCCACCGACTACTTTTCGAGTTTTGCGGCCACAAACATACGGATGCTGAATTTTTAAATATATAGATTTTTTTTAATAGTAATAATAAATAGTGTTAGAATATTTTTTGAATTAATTTGTCGAAACAGTTTTATCGCAATAATTTATAAATTGAATAAAAATGTAATTTTTTTTTTAATTAAAAAAACATAAATTACTTTTTAAATACGTATAATAACTGGTTTTTTAAAAAATTAGCTGGTTAAGTTTAATAAAAATAAAAAAAAAAAACAATTATCAAAGGAAATAATCTTGTTTAAATAATGATATTCTGTAATAAATTATATCGATTAAATATAATTGTGGAATGAGGTTAAGTTTGGACTTGGAATAATTAGTAATCAATGTAATAATACGTATTATGGCCAGGCTGTATTTAACTTATTATTTACAATGAGACAAAAAGTAGTTCACTATTTGAAACAAACTTTTTCTCAACTAATTATTTTTTGATCTTTTACATTTCCGAGGGCTATATTTTATGAAAAACATTTTTTGCAGTTTCCGGGTTGAGATCGCGTCAGTGTTTTGCTAAAAACCGTCGTTTTGCCCATTGTTGGGTTGAAGGTCATCACAGCTTGAAAATAGCCAATAAGGCATCAAATCCTATATAAATGATGATGGGTGATAGAAGGTACCTACAGGGATGGGAATAGCATACTGGACTCCCACGCGGAGGTCCCGCGTTCAAGTCCAGCTGTGCTGCTCTTGGATTTTTCTTCCTAGGAGCCTCTACAGCTCACTACATGGTGATGGACAGTGTTGTTTGTAACGAAAGAACATTGTCTGGAGGCCGGCTGTGCACTGAGAAGGCTCCGGGCGCCAATGACCATAGATGACGCGCCTTAAATTAAAAAAAAAAAAAAACCTGGTGTGAAACACTCACACAACTTTCTCTTACTCCTGTTCTCAAAATTATAATTGACAAAGGTTATAGCTTGTGTAACAAATTACTGAAATTCGTGGAAAACTGAAAAAACTGTCCAGTAAAAGCGCACTTCCGGTTTACTAATTTACTTAAAACTTGGAATTTTGGCCATCTATTTATTTCTAACTAATTATGTTTGGATGATAGAATTGTATAAATCAACTCGGATAGCACTTTGATGAAAATCTAACCCCAGACGAAGTTTCAAGAAAATTGTCGGAGCCATTTTTGAGAAAATCGCGAAAAATTGAAAAAATCATTTAGTAAAGTGTTATAACAAACGCACTTCCGGTTATCCGATTTTTTTCAAACTCGGGAATTTCAACAACATACTCAATTCTAATTACCATTATTTAGATGCCAGAATTGTCTAATAAACTGAAATAGTACTTTAGATAAAAACGTAACCCCACTTCTCCCCCAGAAGTGCCCTTAAATGAATTTCCCCAGGGAAACGTTTCAATTAAAAGTTATAGCTCTTTGTATGTGTAGTTGATATAGCAAGTTTAAAGAAAATCTTCGGAGCCATTTTTGAGAAAATCGCAAAAACGTAAAAAAAACAACTAGTAAAGTAGTACTTCCGGTTGAGGTATTTTGACAGATAACGTAGGGTCAGATCCCATGGTGATACCTAAACAGAGAATCAAGTTTGAACTTTCTACGGTTTTTCGTCTTTGAGCTATGCTGTTCGCATGCATACACACACACACACACACACACACACACACACACACACACACACAGACCATTTGCTAAAAACCACTTTTTTGGACTCAGGGGACCTCAAAACGGATATTTCCGGTGAAAACTCGATATCGAAAATTTGACACGATTACAATACTTCCTTTTTTTTACTGGGAGTAAGAGAAAGTAAAAATGTATTTTAGTCGAAAGTAATTTGAATATCATTAAGTTTGAATTCTCTGTTAATGGGTCAGTGAAAATAGTGGTTATTAGTTTATTAATCACCGCTATTCATATGCACATATTTATTAAGCGGAATCCAAAAAAATTCTTAGCCATTAAAAAACAAGAGTTCAGAAAGTGCGAGTTGTTTTTTGTAAATCCTGTACAAAATATCTGGTGTACAAACTATCGCATATATTTCTTTCACAGCATTTGCTACAGTTTTCTCACTCACTACGAAATTGAAATCTTTATTGAAAATTCAATTAATAGACAGTTGGTGGAATTGTATTCAAGGGCCAGGCCAGCATTCTTGCAGTTCCACCAAACATCCTTAAATAAATTATTCTAGTAAATGTTTCAAATAAAAGTTACAGCCTTATTTTACTTGTAGATCAACTTGTATATTTTACTTTATTATTAATGTTTTTTTTTTTTTACTTTCTCTTACTCCCCTAGTAAGAGGAAGTATTGTAATCGTGTCAAATTTTCGATATCGAGTTTTCACCGGAAGTATCCGTTTTGAGGTCCCCTGAATCCAAAAAAGTGGTTTTTTTTAGCAAATGGTCTGTGTGTGTGTTATGTATGTGAACACATAGCTCAAAAACGAAAAATCGTAGAAAGTTCAAACTTGATATTCCGTTTAGTTATCACCATGGTATCCGACAGTGGTCATCTGTCAAATTCCTCACCGAAGTACCTTTACTATTTTTTTTTTTTACGTTTTTGTGATTTTCTCAAAAATGGCTCCGACGATTTTCTACAAACTTGGTATATCAACTACATATACAAAGAGCTACAACTTTTATTTGAAACATTTCTCCAGGAAAATTCATTTAAGGGTACTTCTGGGGGAAGGGTGGGGTTAGGTTTCCATCTAAAGTGCTATTTCAGTTTATTAGACAATTCTGTCATCTAAATAATGTTAATTAGAATTAAATATGTTGTTGAAATTCCGAGTTTGAAAAAAATCAGATAACGGAAGTGCGTTTGTTTTGACACTTTACTAAATGATTCTTTCATTTTTTCGCGATTTTCTCAAAAATGGCTCCGACGATTTTCTTGAAACTTCCTATACAAAATAAAAATGCAAAGATCTACATCTTTTATTTAAGACATTTCTCTGGAAAAATTTATGTAAGGGCAGCTTTAGGGGAGGGTTGGGGTTGCAGCTTCCCCTAAAGTGGTATCACAGTTGATTATACAATTCTATCATCCAAACAAAATTAATTAGAAATAAACAGATGGCCAAAATTCCAAGTTTTAAGAAAATTGTAAGCCGGAATCCGCGCTTATACTGAACAGCTTTTTCAGTTTTCGACGAATTTCGTTATATTTGGGTACACAAACTATAACATTTGTCAATTATATTTTTGAGAACCAGGAGTAAGAGAAAGTTGTGTGAGTGTGTCACACCAGATTTTTTTTCTTTTAACACGAAAAAAAAATATCGCTTAACGGGTTAAATATTTGAGTTACCGGACGAACAAAAGTATACCTGTTTTCTGCAGTCACATCGTCATGCGAATTTTATGGCTTATTTTTTTTCGTTAGATGGGGAACAAAATAAACAATGGCTGCCATTGTTTTGCTAGGTTTCTACTTATCTTTGAGTAAATAAAGTCACCGCCATTGTCATCGACATTTTAGTTAGTTTTCGAATTCGTTGAATTTTGTGTTGTTTTTTTTTTGTAATTTTAATACATAAACTTATTTTTTTACGTGCACAATGGCAGAGAAATTAGGACGAAAACAAAACGCTATTTTATCATTTTAACACGAAAAAATTATTTCGGTCCACTCAGTTTCGTGTTAAACGTTTTTTCACTGTAATATAATTGTACAAACACAAAGTAAAAGAAAGTTGTGATTGTTTCACGACAGAATTTTTTTTTTTAAATTAATATTTATGTGATCTCAAAATGTGTCTTTTCGATGAAACATCGTTTCGAAACTCTACATAAAGTCTTCCATTTTTTTCTCATATTTAAGAACAAGAAATATCAAATTTTAGAAACATAATCCACTATTTTTATGGTTTACGATTGCCATATTATGTGTATAATATTCAAATTAACTAAGAATCTCTCTCTTTATCTACCATCAATGAGGGATCTTCTTAATTGCTTTCATTGCTAATATTGCACTCTCTCTTCCATGATTTTATTAGAAATTTCTATATTAACACACCAGTTTACCACCCGCTGAGTAAATTGTATCCTAGCAATGTATAGGTTGGTAAAGGTATAGTGCTCAAGTCTGTGTGCCTCCTCCCCCCCCCACCGTGAATTACCAATTGATATTTTGTTTCTCTTTTCTTATTATAATGCTTTAACTTGGAGAGCCTCTCCCTTCACTATTTGGTTGGTAGAAAGTAAAACCCACACAATATATAACATCTCTACGTCCTACTATTTCCTTAGATAACCCATTAAAAGTGAAGGTACAAACTTCTTTTTAAACTATGGCCTTGTTTGGCTTTTATATATTGTTTGTGTGTTGGATTTAAATTGTGCACACTTAATGGCTTCTACTAAATCACATTCACCTTGTTTAGGAAAAAAAAAAGAAAAGAAAAAGATAAAAGATAATTATAAAAATATATTCTACATGAACTCTTCCAATGAAATTTATATAATTTAATATTTAGGTTGGTCGTGATAAATAACAAAGTTTCAGATCTGGGCTTCGTTATTAACTAAATAAAAAAAAAAAAAAAAAAAAATCTGGTGTGAAACACTCACAAAACCCGTCTTTCTCTTAATGGAGTTTACACAGTGACAAAATTTTCGTTAAATGTTTACTTATCTTCAATTTTATATCAATCGGAATAGCTAAACTTAATAAAAAAAACTTTTTTGAGGGAACCACACACTTCCCTCCACACCCAAAATTCTTTAAATGAACTTTCTCGGGGAAAAAAAAAAATGTTCCTTATAAAAGTGATAAGTCTCTGTATTCATAGTTAGAATTAGAATTAGAATGATGCAGGGGGGGAGGGGAATCAAATCCAGGCAGTGCAGCCTCCCATTGAGGCTTATTGTGCCAACCCCTCAAAACCTAGTAGAGGAAGCTCTCCCCTCTTCATGAGATCCAGAACCTTCCCCACCAGTCCTTCTTGGAGTACGATTTCCTCCGGTCTCAACGTGCTGAAGATCTCGTACCACAATCTGCCGATCGCAATGCAATCAAACAACAGGTAAGAGACCGTCTCCTCCTCTTCCTCCTCCTGACACAGTTTGCACAAGGACTCTACAACCATCAATCCGACCTTTTGCAAATCCTACCTTGAACCTACCGTGCCCAGTAAACAGGCCCGTTATCAGAGAAATCTAATACCTGCTTACACCAAGGGTGTCTCTGGTTCTTCTTCTACACAGCCCTGGGCATGACCATTTTCCCGTGTTTTGCCCCAGTACTTAGCCGCCAGTGTCGATTATGCTCTCTCCGAGTCTATTCTCTAAGAGACCGCTTCGCCATACTTTTGGCTATTCCCAGAACAGGTTCCGGCTCACAGAAGGGAGTATTTGCTCCCTCCCTGACCATTTGGACAAAATTCAATGAAGTCCATTGGATATTTTTATGGATAAAGTCATACAAAATTGAAATACTTGTGAACTTCTGTAAAAAAAATAAAAACGCATTTCCAGGCACAGAATTTTTTGGCGATATATTTAATTCTAATTAATATTTATTTATATGATAGAATTGTAGAATAAACTAAAATAGCACTTATAGAGGAACTGCCTTTCTTCCAAAAATCTATCTTAAATGAATTTTTCCAGAGAAATGTTTTTCAAAATAAAAGTTGTGTAACTCTTTATATGTGTGTGTGTGTGTTTTGTCAAAATCGCAAACAACTGAAAAAAATCTGTGTTGTGGTGGTTGGTTCCGCAGAGCTGGAAAGCATCAGAGACATTTTCCATGGTAGCCTGCATCATTTTGTGGTCATCGACTGGGGTTTCGGGCGTTCGCCCATCTTCAGGATGCGTTTTTCAGACAGTGTGACAACACAGACTTGCACAAAAAATTCAAAATTAAGCACACCCTGGCCACCGTACCTAGCGCATAGCGCCAAAACCGGTGCCTATGGTCACTTAGCCTTGCCTACTATGTAGGCAAGTTACCATCCCTGCCACGTGGAGGCGGACCTCTACATATTCGTCTAGTCCGGCGCATTACCGCTACTTCTCGAGCAAACTGAACAAAGTCTTTAAAATTTTGAGCAGTTTTCACTAACTCTTTACATTCTCCCGGCCAATTCTCTCCCTTCCTTTTCAGCTTGAATTCCATATGGATTCTTGCCTCGTCGAGGAGGATCACACAGACTTGCACATAGCAAACTTAGTCTACACACTCTCAGAGACATTTTCCATGGTAGCCTGCTTCATTTTGTGGTCATCGACCGGGGTTTCGGGCGTTCACCCATCTTCAAGATGCGTTTTTCAGACAGTGTGACAACACAGACTTGCCCAGAGCAAACTTAGTCTACACATTCTATACAAGTCTGTAAAACACTATCTGAAAAACGCATCCTGAAGATGGGCGAACGCCCGAAACCCCGGTCGATGACCACAAAATGAAGCAGGCTACCACGGAAAATATGTATATAATTATATGCAACCCCACATAATTATATACAACCAATAAGTGTGAGTAACAAGTAACAGAAACATTACGTTGAAGTGAACTCTCTACACGAACTTGGTGAATTTGCTCTGACGATGGATGAAAATCCGAAACCGGTCAGCAAGATAGAGATAGATAGATAGATTCTAACGGGGGAATTGGCTCTTCAGCCTACGCCACCGCGACACCCCAAGGATCTATTGTGGCACCCCCCGAGTTGGAGACCCTCCCCCTATCCTGTCCTTAACCGGACTGTGGAATTGGGGGGGGGCTCCCAGGTGGTCAATCAGAGCACCTGCCATCAGAGCACCCTCTCGAGTCCTGCTTGCCTTAAAAGACTTAATAGGTCCGAGAGAGGGCCCTGGCTGAGGCTTGTTGGCACCAGCTTCTCTTTACCAAAGAGGCCGGTCAGCAAGATAATAAATATGCATGCTACGACGGATAAAATACCAGATGTTATCCAGCATTGCGAATCCATCCACATATTCAAAAAAAATAGTTGTAGCCGTTTTAGAGAAAATAACGAGAAACTGGGAAAAAAAAACAAAAAACAAAAACAAACCAACCTTTCAATAAAGTTGCAGTTTCCGTTTGATAGATTTTGACTAAAAATCTTATTGTTAGTTGTGGTGGTAATACTTAAATGAAATATAAAGTTTTAACTTAGTGCGACTTCTTGGCTTTTGAGATATTCTGCCACACAAACACGCAGATCAGAAAATTTTGCTAAAAATAAAAAACTTAGGGGATCTCGAACCATATATTTCTAGTAAAATCTCAATTTCGAAAATTTTGAATGCGATCATAATACCTCCTCGTGTTTGTTCGACTGTGGGGGAGAGGCCAAGCTTTACATAGCCAAAGCCCTCCTGAGCCCATATCGTTCAAGGAACATCAACAAACCGGCTCTAGACTAAAAATCCAAACCGACCTAAGATTCACCACTGTCCGAACAAATGGGACCATAACCTTAAACAGAAATAGCCTGAACTCTTCTTCAAACACAGCTGTACCGACGCTGAACCTAATTTCCTCGCTACTCAAGCAATCTGTCTACAATATGTATGGGTGTTTTCTTTCTCAGTCTCACAAACTCTAACTAAAGGAATCCCATTTGTTGTGGTGGTTGGTTCCGCAGAGCTGGAAAGCATCAGAGACATTTTCCGTGGTAGCCTGCTTCATTTTGTGGTCATCGACCGGTTTCGGGCGTTCGCCCATCTTCAGGATGCGTTTTTCAGACAGTGTGCCAACACAGACTCGTACAGAGACTTAGTTTCACACTAACTCTCTTAAATCACAATGCTCTTAAGGGATCAATCAGATACCGTGAAAGGCGTAAAAATTCAAACTTAAAGGAAGTTAATCATTTATAATTTATAATAATTGAAACGAGAGATAGTGGTATAAGTATTTCATTCTAGATTCCCTTTCCCCTTCTATTTCGGTGTATAGAATTGACGAAGTATTCAATGTTTGGGGAAGAAGGAAGAGTGTAACCAATATTTCATAAAACTTATATATAATAAAAAAACTATTACGTGCATTATGCGATATGGATGTGATATTTGTGATTAGAAAAGTAGTGAGAACAATCTGCCTTTCTCGTGTTTGGGAACTGGACCTCTTTTTTTGAGAAAGTAAAAGTGTTGTGTGGCCCAGTGAAGTGTGCGGTGCCTGTTACTAGTTGGGCGGGGAGAACGTTTTTAAGACGACAGGTTTCAAGTCTCACCTGCAGGCGATATTTTACCTTCTTCCCCAACATTATTTACCTCCTCACTCACACATACACTCTCTCTCTCTCTCTGTATGCTACCCTATTGAAAAACATATCGTGATGCTCCAAATACGGCCTCTCCACTTTCATTTTGAACTCTCCAAAACATACTGCACCCACTCTTCCCCTTACCTATTCCTTACTTGTACAATCAGAGCGTGCCCTGGACCACCTCCGCACAATATCGTTAATACTCTTTTATTGTTCAACCTTTTATTATTATTATAGTAACTAGTTGATTTTCCTATAATTCCCAGTTTTTTTATTTTATTTAATTCAAATTAATAGTTAATATTAAAAAACCATTAATTTTTTTGTAATAATTATTTGCTTATTATTAATTTGCCAATCTCAATTAATTATTATTACACGTAATTTTAATTTGTGTAACCAACTTTTCACACGTACCATTCCACACGTGTTGTGCTGTGTTGAAAATTGATGGGTGCTCCCTAGTGAAAATTGCTTTGTTTTCCTTTACTTAGGTTTCGCTTTAACTAAAAACGAAATATCACCTGCTATAGAAGTAAAATCCGTTTATTATTATCACTCTGTGACGTACAATTTTTGTTAACAATAAACTGGTTAAAAAAAAAATCTTGTGGTGGTGGGTTTCGCAGAGGTGGAAAGCATCAGAGACATTTTCCGTGATAGCCTGCTTCTTTTTGTGGTCATCGACCGGTTTCGAGCGTTCACCCATCATCATGGATATTTTTGTCAAAACAATGTGATTAACATAGACTTGCACAGAGCAAATGCAATTGATATACACATTATTACACTCAGGAGTGTATCAACTATATTTTCTCTGTGCAAGTTTGTTGTTACACTGTTTGAAAAAAGATCCTGATGATGGGCGAACGCCGGCAAACCGGTCGATGACCATTAAAAGAAGTAGGCTATTATGGAAAAATGTCTCATTAAAAAAAAAAGTTAATTATTTAACTCAGTTCATTACGAATTATTTATGACCACCTTACTTTCATTTTTGTAATATAAAATATTTTTGCTGGATCTATAAAGCAGGAAATGAACGGATTCTGTGAGTTAATGTTTAAATCGGTATGTTTTACCAATAAAATTGTCGCGTCTATATTGTTTTTTTTTTGATCAACCTAGTAAAATACCTGAACCGTATTCCTATTCCTTCGGCAGACAAAGTGCGATATCTTGGCCTGTACCGTGATAAACGCCTTACCTGGAACCCACATACACTACTTAAGCGACAAGAACTTAACTTCCGATACCGAATGATCAAAAGGACTTGTTGACAGACGATCAAAACTATCTCTCTCGAACAAATAAACCCTCTACATAGCTCTGCTCGCACCTATCTAGACAAACGGACTTGAACTATACGGATCAGCAAAGCGCTCCAATCTTCATCGTAATCCTTCCAATCAAAAATCCTCCACACAATAGTCGATGCTCCTTTTTACGTCAGCAACCACACTATCCACAATGACCTAAAACTCCCATTTGTCCCAGGTCTCGCTAAATCTCGATATATTAAATTCCATTCCAAACTTTCCCATCACTATAACCCATTGATCCGCAACCTGCCACAGATAGCACTTCCTGTTGGCCTCGCGATCACCTGACCGCTTGCTTAAAAAAAAGGGCAATCCTTCGAATTCGCTTCATCAGTGTCTATACTAACCGACTTATGATGGTCATTGTTGGACGGCCTTCATTCAATTCTGTCACGTCAAGTTATTAGTTATTGTTTTTGTTTTTTTTTTTTCTTTTTTTTTTTAGTTTTGTTTTTTATTTATTTTATGTTTTATTTTATTATTTGTTATATTATCATTATCATCTCATTTGCTTGTTGTGTATGATAAAGCAGTTGCAAATAAAATACCTAGTAATAGCTTTTTTATGTAAAAATTCTTCTTTATTTGAAGAATAAAAGTAAAGTAATGCCTATTTTTTGCAGGCAGCCTTAACGTCCAACTACCAAATTAGGTGCCGTGGACAGAGGCAGAAGTATATGCTCTACTAATATAAATTTAGGAGTTATACGTGGTACTCGAACTGGGGACGTCTCAGTTACAAATCCATGCTCGGAACTCATTACACCAAAGTCGTGCCTCTTCCTTATTAGGAGAAATCTCATTAAACGTAGGAGCTCCATTTTTTTTTTATTCCATCTAAAGGGAACATCTCCTCATTATGTTGAAGTGGCTAAGAGATCAATTAAATTAAATACAATGCTTGGAGATAAATGCATTGACCTACATAAATCTATTAGACCTTTTACTTTCTTTTATTGCTATAAAAGGTAATATAGCAAACGTGTGTCCATTTTGTTTGAGTTTTCACCGGAAAGGGCATTATTTTATTTCTTGAATATAAACAAATTTTTTTTTTACCGAATGGTCCATAGTTCTATGAGTCGTCTGTGTGTACGTGTAAAAAGTGAAATATGACAGGATGCTTGAACTTTATTTATATTCGATTCAGATACCACTATCACTTTTGACACGAATTTTTTCTTCAAAAAAAACGGACAACCAGAAATGTGATTTATTGGAATTTTATTTTTTCCAGCTTTTTGCCACTTTACACATACACACACACACACACACACACACACACACACACACACGTACACATAGTAACATAACCTTATAACCTTCCCACATATAAGTGTAACCAACAAGTGTGAGTGTAACAGAAACATTATGTTGTAGAGAGTCTGCACGAACTTAGTGAATTTGCTTTGACGAATGGATGAAAATCCAAAACCGCTCAGGCATAAAAGGAATATGCATATATAATATATATACGACAGATAAAATACCAGATGTTATCCAGCATTGCGGCGGCCCCCCATTCACATATTCAAAATTTAAGTAATAGTTGTAATAATTAACTTTAATATTCAGGATAATTTCTGTTTCTTCTTTTCACATATTAAAAAGGAGATTATATTAATAGAAAAGTGTAGTTGGCGCTATCATGTGGCCATCAAGATAACATAGTAAAATAGTTCAGTGACCTCGTGGCTAAAAAGGAGCCACACCCTTTTCACCTCTCCAAACATCAGGTCAGTTTCACTTTTTTTTTTCTTTTTTTTTACATACGGCCTTACCTTTCTTTCTTTATCTATTTAATTCTGCTTCATTTCGCTTGAGGATAGGTTAAAGTTATGGGTGAGAGTTGATACAGACCGGTCTGTAATAAAAGAGACTATCTGGGGCTTCCTAGTCAATTATCCAATCTAGGAATATGACTGGTAGCCAGTTTACATTACCGATAAATTGCCTCCTTCTTCAATCACTTAAATGGGCGTGTTAATTTCCAAAAATTATACCACATTAATTATATACAACGTTTCACTTTAAAGAAATCTCTTACATACCTTAACTGGATTTACCTTTAGAGTTGATTGTGCTCTATTACTATTATAGAATAAATCTGTAGAAACTAATTATATATTTATGTAAGCTATTTATTTCTAATTAACGGCAATTAACTATCATGATTGATTTAATTTTTCGATAAATTTGAAGGAAGAAATTATCTAATTTTTAGAGTCTGTGAAAATCAGTTTTTAAAATCAGTATTTGTTGTTTTTTTTTGAAAAATTATTCAAATACATATGATTGGTTTATTTCTGTACGCGTTTCAAGTTTAAAGAAAATCATAATTCACTTTTTCGAGAAAATTCCAAAAATCAAAAATATAATCGCCCTATCGGTTAACCGCTTTTCTTCAAATTTGGAATTCTCACAATATTTCTAATATATTGTAACACAGCCAGTGGTGCCATCTAGGAGAGGAAGTAGGAACCTCAAGTTCTCTTAGTGGCCGCTAAGAAGCGCTGGCGACGCGCTCTAATTCTCTCTGGAAGGATTGAGAAGGTTCTAGAAGATTCTCCACCGGTATAAATAGTGGGACCGCAGAGAATTGAGAGAGTTTTTTAGTTACAAACGAAGTGTACGTTTGTGGAAAGTGTATAAAAAGTGATCAAAGTGAACTTTTGTGGTTTAAACTGTGAAGTGAAATATTATTAAGTGTTGTATTTTGTAATTTAAAGGTGTATAACAATAAATTGGTGTTTTCTTTATTGAAGTTTAGAGTATTTTATCTATACGAACCCACTTAAAGCTAGTTGCAGTAGCTAGTTTAGAGGGAAAAACGTTACGGTATATTACTATTTATAAATGGTAGAACCATAACATTGTATTGATTTGGTATTTTAGAGGATTGTTCCCCCTCTAGGTCCTCACGCGTTGGTCTAGTGGCTAGCGCACTCGCCTTTCGTGCGAGAATTCAGGGTTTAGGTGATGACAAAGTCGGTGTCGACCTAGCATCGTGATAAAAAGTGGGAAGCTACAGTTAATAGCGCCCTAGGAAGCGAAGGCCAGAACTAAACGGCGTGGGAACTGCGGTGTGCTTACCACACGCTCCCCCCTATCCAAATCGCCGTCTGGCTAGTCTTGGCCCTTCATGAGCTGTTGCGCCATAGGATATTTTATTTTTTTAGGGTTCCCCTCTAGAACCTCTCCTAAATATCGATTTCTCTTGTGAAAATGTTGCAAATAAAGGTGGTAGATATTTGTGTGTGTAGATAGTTTACGAAATTGAAAGAAAATCGTTGGAGTGATTATTCAGAGAGAAATCATAAAAAACTGAAAAAAAGAAAACCATTCAGTAAAGGCCTTCTTCAGTGGATGGTGGATTTTGCCCGAAATTTTCGTATCATATGCTTGAGCATAGTTTTTTAGATATTTTGTTCAAGCACACACACATACATATACACTTCGCAATCACGGGCCCCACAAAAAACCATATCTATTTTCAATGTAAACAATATTTATGTTTGGCCGTTACTAATTAAACAAGCTATAAAATTAGTTGGCTGGGGCCATAGAAGAAACTTTTTTTTTTCTTTTTTTTGTAAGTTTATTCGACGTTTCGGACACCTTTGGTGTCCTTCCTCAGGAATTACAAAACAAAAATATGGATATCAAGAAAATTGTATGATAAAATTAAAATATATAGCATTTTAACAATATTAGAAACATATGATACCTGTTAAGGAAGAATGGAGAGCTAAATGTTTGAGGAGGTTATTTGTTTGGTTGTAGAGTAAGATATGCTTGCAAAGAAAACAGAGAGGGGAAATTTTTTCCATGTTGGGAAATGTGAAGAGTGGTAGAAATGAAAAACAACTCAATTAATAATTATAAGAGAAATAAATAAATATAAATAAACTAGAAAATGAGTGGAAATTGTATAAAGTTGATATGTGTAATTTAGTTAGGGGGAGGGAGGCTTTTTTGAGGAAGCGGAAAATGTTGTTGTAAGGAGAGGTAATGACGTCCTTGTCTTTTTTTTGTGTAGTTGATAGAGTTAGGGTTGAGGTTAATGTGGATGGATTCAGAAAGAAGTCGCTTCAGGTGGTTTGGAATGGGTAGTTAGGACAGAAGCATTTCGGAAATCAAAGGAATGGGCAAGGGTGAGTGGATGTTTTTTGAGGGCTGTACTGTCAATTTTTTTTTGTTTAGCTATGTCTAGTTCATGTTGTCTAAATCTCTTTCGTAAGTGTTGTTTTGATTTATCAATGTAACATGCGTTACAGTTTGGTGCAGTGCAAAAGTATGTGTAAACAGAGTTCGTTTTGTTATAAGTTTCAATGGGGGTCTTTGAGTTTAGAGAATAGTTTGCTGAGTTTGTTCGAGGAGTAGAGGCCACATTTGAGATTGGGAATGATAAGACTTTAGAATATGCATGATTTTGTATGAGATGGTATTTGTGTAAATGAAAGAATGGAATATAGATGGCTCGGGCATGGAATGGCATGTGGTTTTAAAAGGGGTGTTTCTTTTTTAGTTTATGGAATGTTTTGAGGATGAGGTGATTTGGATAATGATTTTGTAGTAGAATGTTGTGTATTTTGTTGATATTGTAACGCAGCCACTGGTGCCATCTAGGAGAGCAAGCAGGTACCTCAAGTTCTCCTAGTGGCCACTAGGAAGCGCTGGCGGCGCACTCTAGCTCTTTGTAGAAGAATCGAAAAAGTTCCCGACTTCTCCACCGGTATAAATAGTGGGATCACAGAGAGTTGAGAGAGTTTCCAGTTACAAACGAAGTGTACGTTTGTGGAAAGTGTATAAAAAGTGAACAAAGTGTACTTTTGTGGTTTAAACTGTGAAGTAATTATTGTTAAATGTTGTTTTTTTTTATAAATTATTGTGTATAACAATAAATTGGTGTTTTCTTTATTGAAGTTTAGAGTATTTTATCTATACGAACCCACTTAAAACTAGTTGCAGTAGCTAGATTAGAGGGAAAAACATTACAATATTGTCGTTCTGGAATGGAGGTGCAGACAAGTTAATAGGCTCAGTTATACAAGTTTTTGATGGAATTAATTTTATGATGTAAGGGCTGATTTGAAAGAAAAATCTATATCTATTTTCCGGTGAAAAATTGAATTTCGAAAATTTGACACGTTCGTAATACTTCCTCTTTACTAGGAATAAGAAAAAGTAATGATAGGTAAGTTTCTTTTTTTTTTATGATTAATTAATTTTTTATTGCTTTAAGAAAAGGATATCATGAAACAAATTTAATTTAACAAAATCTAGAATTTTTTTTTGTCGCTTTTACTACGACGAAACAAAATATTTTAGAATATCGCTAAGTAAATTTCTTTCGAGTTCAAAATCGTGTTTCTAGAGAATTTTTTTTTTATATAATGTGTGTGTGTGTGTGAGTGTGAAAGAGAAAGAAAGATAAGGAGTTAATACACTTCCTTCAAATCAGAAAATTACAGGAAGCCCAACCTTGACATATATCTGAACGTTTCGTTCAAAAAAACCGTCCACCGGATGTGCGGACTTTACTGAATATTTCCCCCCCCCCCTTTTTTTTTTTTTTTTTTTTTTTTTTTTAACTTTCTAAATGAACTTCATAAGATTATTTTTTTGTTTTTGTTTTTTATAATTTCTAATTGTAAACATTTTCAAAAAAAACAGATTTTTCGTTTTAAATATGCAAATATATCAGGTTTTTCAAGTTTTTATACAAAAGTAGGTCATCAAGAAGTTCATCCAAATTTAGTCTTTCTTGTATTAATTAGGTGTTTTTTTTTTTTTTTTTTAATGATTCAGTTAGAAAAGAAAAAAAAATAGCTTATTAGCTTCTTAAGAAAACGCTTTATTTATTGAGATTCCCTGAATATAAAGACATCTAATTAGATACCTGGAATATTAGAAACTAATATTCCATGAATATTAGATATTGAAATGTTATTGGTGTGATGTATTGTTGTAGTGGTAAGCTTGTGGCGTGAGCGGTTTAGTAAAGGGCTTGTGTGTAAGTTTGAGAAAGAGAGTGAAGTATTAGAAATAAGTAAAAGATCACCATTGTTTTGAAATAAATATATTATTCTCTAAGTGAATTTAAGTACTTTTATAATATCGCAACTATTATATTAATAAGTCAATTATTTATCTAGAATAAAAGCTAAACTCTACAACTGGCACTGAATTTAAGAGAGCGATCCTGGTACGTCTTCTAGTTGGATGTCTGTTTCAGACTGTCTTGAAAAAAAAATGCCTTCTCTTCCATAGTTCAAATCCTCCCCTGTGAGGAGGGGTAGACAATGCTAACCAAGGTTCATGAACTCTTCCTGTAACTGTACTCTTCTATCTGGGTTACCCTTTTTGCCAACGAGCTTGCAATTTTCTCATAATTTTCTTCACTTAAAATAGATATAATTTCTTGCATCCATCACAATATCTAATTCAAGTATTCTACAGAAAATACTATGTATGTGTTTTTGTATATTTGTTTTTGTAAAAGACTAAGCTGTAATTGGATTTATTACAAATTTATTAATCATTTTTTTAAGTGATAATTTCTCATATTACGTTACCTTTTTGCGACGTTCTGTTACAAATTTATTGAACACGAATATAATTTTATTAAGGAAGTGCAATGAATATATTTTCTAATCTGTCAGTCAAATTATAACCAGCAACATTATTCTTCAAATTAAAACTACTATATAGGTAACTTATTCCTATATAGCATCCCTCCAAACAGATACTCTATTATCTACATATTTGCTGATGTCTGTACACTCACTGAAAGGTCATCACGATGCACAATTATTTGTGGTTTAATCTGAATTTCACTTTCTTCACATCTTGTTCCTTCGTTCTCTTAAGATGTGCAAATTAGAAAACATACAGATTTTATATTTGTATAAAATTATCTACATATATGGTAAATCGTGATGTATACTTTTTCGGATTTTTATATAAATATATATATATATGCATATAAGTAAGAGATATTGCCTGTGTATAAATGTTCATTTTATGTATTTAATATCGCGAACAATATATTATGTTAGACAATTTTATTACCTTGCGCTTTTATTTGTTTGTTTTATTATAAACTTTCATTTTTGAAATAATCATACGGACTTTCTCTTACTGTAACTTTCTCAGACATTCTCAGGCTGGGAATCTTTTCCATGAGTTTCAAAGCGTCTTAAATTAAAAGAAAAGAAAAAATGAGATATATAACTGAACCTTGGTTGGTAGTAGGGAGGGTCGTTCAGCTAAAAATCTTTTCTTGCTTGCACTTAGGGGAGACTTTGGAGTATGTATTTATGATGAAAACAATTTTGGAAAATTTGACAAGATCTCAAAACTACTGTAATCTGGTGTACAAAAAAATCTCATCTGAAATCCTCCCACGACGTTCGGTTAAGACAGTGGTCGGCAAAACGCGGCTCTTTCACGGAATGTACAGAATATTATTTATTAACTTGCCTTGTAAGAGACGAGTAAACATTTTTGAAACTCAAGCCTACAGAAAAGAGGCACATTTTTAGAAACAATAGCACGGATAGTCGCTCGCAATCATGTGTATCATTATCTCCGGTGAATTGCTCCGCACCGGAATGTATTTCAACTATTTGTACTTATTATAGTAATTTTATTCGAAAACAAATTGTCACTTTTTGCCGAAGATTTTGAAAGCTTAAACTTTGATTTACTTTCCATGCCTACTGAATGAAATATTGTCGAGAAAATAAGTCTAATATTGACATTTGCTATTTCAGAATAACTCTCGTTAAATATGAAGGAAGCTTTTCTCGGCAGGTTCAAAGACTTTAGAAACAGCAAAGCGACGTTAGCCTTTGTTAAAAAAAACCTCTGAATGCCACGGTAACAAAAATAAATTTTTCGCCCTTTAATATTGTTATTGGCCGCTTTGAAATGCAGTTACTGGATTTAAAAAATTAAAGCATTGTGGAGCTCAAAATTCGAGCGTCTTTGTGCCGATTTAGAGCTATGTTTAGAGAAAAATAAATGTGTTTACAGCAGTTTACAGGACAAGCGGTCTGCTTTGAAAGATCTGGAGAGGGAAGATATGTTGATTTTTAACACCTGGAATTGTATTCCTCACTCATATGATCAACTGAAGAAAATAGCGTTTGCTGTTCTTTCCTTATTTGGGTCTACATATTTATGCGAACAATCATTTTCAAGCATGAACTTTATCAAGAGTAAATTAAGAAATCGGCTTATCGATCAGAACTTGGAATCGTGCCTAAAATTAAAAACAACAACATACAAACCTGACTTACCCTTACTTTCCAAGGAAATGCAAGACCATTGTTCACATTAGTGGAGTATTTGTAGTTTTCTTTAAGGATACCTTTTATATTATTTAACTTGTTATATTTTCAAATAAATATTATCTTTATATAAGTATGATACAAGTTTTATTTAATGTTCCGTTAGTTAAACTAAGACATATCTAGCAAAGGCAAGCTCGAGAGTGTACTTTTAATCCTAATTATTTCCATAAAAATGTCTCTACTAAAGCAAAGCTTAAGTTTAAAAAAAAAATGGCTCTTTGAATCAACTTCAATTTTGTATTGTTTATATTTGGCTCTTTTGGATGACGAGTTTGCCGATCACTGGGCTAAGACATAGCAGCGCGGACTGGTTAATTTTTTTGTAACGTAACTTTTTTGTTCTGTCCCCATCTTGTCACCCGGTTATGTATTGAGTGCACAAACGAGAAGAGTGACTGTTACCTTTTGATTTTCGGTAAAATTCGAACTCAGGTTTACACAATAGACGTCGAAGACATTTCAATAGTCTGCGCTTTTGTGTTCAGAAATCGGTAAAATAACCCAAAAGAAACATTTACATTGATTGGTTGTCAAAAAGGGCAATTTTCTACTTTACACAAAAATAAAAACTCAAGGACTATCCTGAGAAGTATTTTGATTACTATGGAGTGAGTATAGAAAGCTTCGACATGTTTTTTAGGAGTTTTTGAAACTTTTACAATCACTTATCAAGACACTAACTAACATGCGACGAGCTCTTCCACCTTATTGCTGTTAATTTTTTTAGACCTACTATGTTAAGAAACATTTTTAAGATTGAAACTCGTTTCAATCCATTTAGTTTAAATTACACATTTGGTAAAACACAAATCATAAATTTGAGAGTTATCTGAACTCATAGAGTAATTTGAAAGGAATGAATTTTCCAAACAGTGTCTGTGATAAAAACATATTGTTTACGTCATCTCTCTACACGAATTGATTGGAAACCTTACTTTGACTATGGATGGCAGTCCGAAATCGGTCAGAGCCAACAAAATGAAGTATGCTATGACAGATAAAATCGTAGATGTTATCGAGCATTGCATACCCAACCACATATTCAATTGAACATGTTGTAAAGTTGAAAAGTTTGAACAAAATGTGTCATTTACCTGGTATTTTATCCGTCGTAGCATGCATATTTATATTGTTCCTGACCGGTTTCGGATTTTCATCTATCGTCAGATCGAAAATTACCAAGCACTTTCTACATGAACCTGGTGAATTTGCTCTGACGATGGATGAAAATCCGAAACCTGTCAGGAACAATATAAATACTCGTATGCATGCTACGACAGATAAAATACTAGATGTTATCCAGCATTGCAGACCCAACCACATATTCTCGTCATTTATATTTGTATAAATTGCAATAAAGACATGTGAGTGTATCATACCGGATTTTTTGTTTGTTTTGTTTTGTAATATTTGCCCAGCAAAAATAATTTTTTTAAATTTAAGGCGCGTCAACATCTATGGTCATTGGCGCTCGAGCGAGCCTTCTCAGTGCACTGCCGGTCTGCGGACACTGTTCTCTCGTTACAGACAGCATTATCCACCAACGGACAGTACGCTGTAGAGGCTTCTAGGAAGAAAAAATTTAAGAGTAGCACAGCTGGACTCGAACACGGGTCTTCCGCGTGGGAGTCCAGTACGCTAACCACTTAGCTATTCCTTGCCCTCCAAAAATAATTAAATTTTCAACTACTTCTACGACCAAATAATTTTTTACAGTATATGAGTAAAAATAGAGGGAACGCAATGGGGGCATTTGCTTTGAAAGTATTATTTATAAGTATTTCTAATATTATATTTTAATAATGATATATTTTAATAAAGATTTATAGAATTTATTAAAATAAAAGAAAGGAGCTCTTTTGGTTAGTTCACGATTATCTTTAATACATGTCTCACGAAATGTTTTAATAGGTCCATTAAATTATATCAACTAGGTCCATTAAATTATATCAACTTTTCTTTATAATGTTTGTTTCCAAGAAGTTCTCTAATATTTAAATTAAGTAAAATAATATTGTAATAATAATAATAAAAATTATTATTATTTTAACCAGAAATTAATGAAAATTATATGGATATGCTTATTACCTACCTTAATATCACTATAATAATTTTCTCTCAAAATACATATTATCTTTTAGACTTTCCTGATGGCTATTTTTACCACATTTCGGTTGTTTTGTATTACGTGAACTTGTTCAGCCTATCCCGTCCGATCTTGTTTCAAAAAGTTTCCTAGGCTAACAAACTTAAGCTCCTCTTTGTTTTAAACCAGTTGTTAGGTCGCGGCACCTTTGACGGATTAACTTTGCCTCGCTATTTCTAAATTATTATTTTATCGCTCGCATAGTTCCCACGCCTCCCCGCCTTTTACCTCTCTCTCTCTCTTGATGGTGGGAATGTCGGCGCCTTTTATCTCTCGGGGTTCGAACCTTTCTTATTTTCCCACACCTTCCAAACGTTCTCTATTCCTATAAAATTTCTTCACTTGTCTTCTATATCTCGCCAATATCACAGTATTTGTGCCGTTTTCTTCTTCTGTCGCCCGGCTTGCTAGCATCTGTTTGCCAGTTGCAATTTCGCCTTCAAATTGTGTCGCCAAACAATTTTGTGTCGCCTTATATGCGCCTATTTGCCGTGTTAATTAATATTGACTCATGGTGAGTAATAAGAAGCATCTCTACGCGCCATCACCTTCACGAGACTATATCATCTGTGCCTTAGTGGACTCACCATCATCGCCGCTTCAACAGCAGTGTCACCCGCTTCTACGGAGCACTCCAGTCCCCTTTCGCTCAACTGAGTTCCTCTTTTCGACACACACCCATCCACACGACACATACACACACCCACACGCCACATCTTCCTTTCTCAGTCCGCCTGTCACCTCATCATCACTTCGATTTATCACTCACCGTCACCAAAGGGTAAGTCTCATCCTTCTTCTGTTTGAGATAATTTTTCTCTTTTATCTTATAATTTAATTTTATTCGTCCGCTGTTCACCCCCTCGCCTTGGGTGTCTACCGCGTAGACACCAGTCATATTTAAGAAATTCATGTACTTGCGATTAAACGGGTATTTAAGAAGAAATTAAAAAAGAAAAAAGAAAAAAAAGTCTACACTTTATTATCAGTTTATGATAATGTAGCTTGTTTGCAGGCAAACACAACGTTTCGTAAATGACCCGAACATCTGTATTGTTATGTATGTGATGAATTAAATTCAGCATATGAGAAATATTACATCTACAACAGAAAAAGCAATCCTATTTTTGACTTTAAAAATTAAAATTAAAAATCAAGATAAATCTTGGCCACCAAATACTTCCTGTGCGGTGTTGTGTTTATTACTTTGAGAAGTTGGTTAAATGGTAACAATATTTCATACCTGGCACTGTTGTACCGTTTGCAGTACCATATAAATGGCTGTTACATTTTCTGTACCAAAATTTTCGACTTTGCTACCCGTCCCAGCATCACATTCGAACGCTTTTCCAATTCCAGTATTTATAGATGCATTAAACGAAAATCAGCTTCAAACTGTTTCACAATGTATTTGAAGAGTCTTTAAGCGAGTTAGGAATTCCTGCTTGTAATGCTTTTAAAAATATCTGGTGTGAAACACTCACACAACTTTCTGTTACTCCAGTTCTCAAACTTATAATTGACAAATTTTATAGTTTGTGTGTTCAAATTTAATGAAATTCCTCGAAAACTGAAAAAACTAGCCAGTAAAAGCGCACTTCCGGTTTACTAATTTTCTTGAATCTCGGAATTTTGCCCATCTATTTATTTCCAATTAATTTTGTTTGGATGATAGAATTGTATAATCAAATATGATAGCACTTTAGAGAAAAACATAACCCCACCCCTCCTCCAAAAGTGCCCTTAAATGAATTTTTGCAGAGGAATGTTTTAAATAAAAGATGTAGATCTTTGTATGTTTAGTTTATATTCGAAGTTTCAAGGAAATCGTCGGAGACAATTTTGAGAAAATCGCGAATAGTGAAAAAAATCATTTACTAAAAGTGGTAATGTAAAAGCACTTCCGGTTATCCGATTGTTTTGAAACTCGGAATTTCAACAACATATTCAATTCTAATTAACATTATTTAGGTGATAGAATTGTTTGATAAACCGAAATA
Source organism: Triatoma infestans (assembly GCA_011037195.1). Classification (NCBI taxonomy): domain Eukaryota; kingdom Metazoa; phylum Arthropoda; class Insecta; order Hemiptera; family Reduviidae; genus Triatoma; species Triatoma infestans. The sequence continues at coordinate 89,365 of JAAEAF010013828.1, read as the reverse complement.
GCACTTTAGATGGAAACCTAACCCCACCTCTCCCCTATAACTGCCCTTAAATGAATTTTCACAGAGAAATGTTTCAATCAAATTTGTAGCTCTTTGTATATGTAGTTTATATACCAAGTTGGAAGAAAACCGTCGGAGCCTTTTTTGAGAAAAACGCAAAAAAGTAAAACCACCAACAAGTAAAGTGGTACTTCCGGTTGAGGAATTTTGATAGATGACCCACTGTCAGATGCCATGGTGATACGGAATATCATGTTTCAACTTTCTACGGTTTTTTGTTTTTGAGCTATGCTGTTCACATATACAATACCATACTTAAACCAATGTAGGACTTATGGACTTGAACTGTGGGGTTCAACCGAACGCTCAAACTCACAAAAAATCCAGGCCTTTCAATCAAAAATTCTCCGTCAAATTACAGATGCTCCATTCTACGTTTCAAACTCTTCTCTTCATAAAGATCTCAACATACCCTACGTGACTGAAACAGCTGAAAGTAAATACCGAAAATTCCATAACTCTCTTTCTCTATGCTCTAATCCTCTAATCCAAAATCTCGCCTCAATAGCTATTCCGGACAACCCCCCCACGGCGGCTGAGGCGTTGCTGGCCCCGCGACCACTCATGGATTGATAACCAACTCAAGCGGGAGTGTTGCCAGTGGGCAGCTTCTCTCCTCCAGCCAATCACGTCCACAGCATCATTCATCGGATTTACTGATTGCATTGTTTTGTAGATAGTAAATGGCAAATAAAATATATATATATATAAAAAAAAGCTGTTCACATACATACGCGCACACACACACACACACAGACCATTTGCTAAAAACTACTTTTTTGGACTCAGGGGACCTCAAAACGGATATTTCCGGTGAAAACTCGATATCAAAAATTTGACACGATTATAATACTTCCTCTTTTACTAAGAGTTAGAGAAAGTAAAAAGTGAATCAACCTTTTTTTGGGAGAAAAAAAAAAATTGAAAACTATGAAGAAAATTGTCAATGAACTCCCTAAGATTTCATCAAGCATTAGGTTGTAAAATAAGTCTTAAAAATACATTATCTAAATCAAATACGCTCCCAGTTGGGATTTCCTTTCTTCAGGATCTTGGTGTGTTAGTGAGACCGTACTCAGAACGATTTCATCAAGATATTTCCACTATTGAAAAATATTACCAAAGAAAGTGGAATCATGAATTATTTGCTTGATTACTATTTGGTCATTGCTATCAGAAAGTTCCTAAACTTGAATGCAATAGAAAAGTGACAAAGATGACGTTTTAATTAATTGTTATATCATAATATCTATTATTTAGTTTATGAAAAAAGTCTTTATTTTTTTAAGTACATTTTTTTCAAAAACCTGACGTGTTAGACGTAATTTATTTTTTTTACTGTTACAAAAATAAATTGTAGAAAGAATATAAAGAAAAAATTAGAATATTCAAGATTTATTGCCCAGTATAATTAGATGTTCCCACATTTACTTTTACCAATGATTGCTTTGCTTTCATTTAAAAAAAATCTGGTGTGAAACACTCACACAACTTTCTCTTACTCCAGTACTCAAAATTATAATTGACAAATTTTATAGTTAGTGTACCAAATTTAATGAAATTCGTCGAAAAGTGAAAACACTGTCCAGTAAAACTGTCCGGTTTACTAATTTCCTTGAAACTCGGAATTTGGGTCATATATTAATTTCTAGTTATTTCAATTTGGATGACAGAATTGTATAATCAACTGTGATAGCATTTTAAAGAAAAACATAACCCCCCTCCCCCAAAAGTCCCCTTAAATGAATTTATCAGGGGAAAAGTTTCAAATAAAAGTTGTAGCTCTTTATATGTATAGTTAACAACGCTGGTTTAAAGAAAATCGTTGGAGCCATTTTCGAGAAAATACCAGAAAACTGAAAATTATATTTCAGTAAAAACGCACTTCCGGTTATCTATTTTTTTTCAAACTCGGAATTTCAACAACATATTTAATTCTAATTAACATTATTTAGATGACAGAATTGTCTAATATACTGAAACAGCAGTTAAGATGAAAACCTAACCCCACCCCTCCCCCAGAAGTGCCCTTAAATGAATTTTCCTGGAGAAATGTTTCAAATAAAAGTTGTAGCTCTTTGTATGTGTAGTTGATATAGCAAGTTTAAAGAAAATCTTCGGAGCCATTTTTGAGAAAATTGCAAAAACGTAAAAAAAACAACTAGTAAAGTGGTACTTCCGGTTGAGGAATATTGACACATAACGCACCGTCAGATCCCATGGTGATACCTAAACGTAATATCAAGTTTGAACTTTCTACGATTTTTCGTTTTTGAGCTATGCTGTTCACATACATACACACACACACACACACAGACACACACACACATACACACACACACACACACAGACCATTTGCTAAAAACCACTTTTTTGGATTCAGGGGACCTCAAAACGGATATTTCCGGTGAAAACTCGAAATCGAAAATTTGACACGATTACAATACTTCCTCTTACTAGGAGTAAGAGAAAGTAATACATTAAGTATATATATGTATATGTTGATTCTAAAAATATAGTATATTTTCTTAAAGTTAATGAGAATCTTCAGATTCTCATAATTCAATGCAGTTTTTGAAGGCTTGTCCAGATTTTTTTTTTTTTACAGTTAGGATAAGTGCGAATCCGGTTCTTTGATGGGAATTGCGAATAAGAGTAAATTCATTGTGGTCTGTTGGTCCGCAATGCATCTACAGTTTTATTGCTTTCACTAGAAATATATAGTTATTACTTTCTCTTACTCCTAGTAAAGAGGAAGTATTGTAATCGTGTCAAATTTTCGATATCAAGTTTCACGGAAATATCCGTTTTGAGGTCTCCTGAGTCCAAAAAAGTGGTTTTTAGCAAAGGGTCCTGTGTGTGTGTGTGTGGTTGTGTGTGTGTATGTGAACAGCACAGCTCAAAAACGAAAAACCGCAGAAAGTTTGAAACTTGATATTCCGTTTAGGTATCACCATGGGATCTGACGGTACCTTTTATCTGTCTAAATTTCTCAACCGGTACTTAGTACCACTTTCCTAGTTTTTTTTTTTTACATTTTTGCGTTTTTCTCAAAAATGGCTCCGACGATTTTCTTCAAACTTGATATATCAATTACACATACAACGGGCTGCAACTTCTATTTGAAACATTTCTCTGGGAAAATTCATTTAAGGGCAGTTTTGAGGAAGGGGTGGGGTTAGGTTTTCATCTAAAGTGCTATTTCACTTTGTTAAACAGTTCTGTCGTCTAAATAATATTAATTAGAATTGAATATGTTGTTTGAAAAAAATCGGATAACCGGAAGTGCATTTACTCTACCACTTTACTAAATGATTTTTTCACTTTTTCCCAATTTTCTCAAAAGTGGTTATGCCGATTTTCTTGAAACTTGGTATATCAACTACACATACAAAGAGCTACAACTTTTATATAAAACATTTCTCTGAGAACATTCATTTAAGGTGACTTTTAGGGAAGGGATGGGGTTATGTTTTTCTCTAAAGTGCTATCATAGTTGATTATACAATTCTATCATCCAAAGAAAATTAATTAGAAATAAATAGATGGCTAAAATTCCGAGTTTCAAAGAAATTTGTAAACCGGAAGTGCGCTTTTACTGCATAGTTTTTTCAATTTTCGACGAATTTCATTAAATTTGTTACACAAACTATAAAATTTGTCAATTATAATTTTGAGAACTGGTGTAAGAGAAAGTTGTGTGAGTGTTTCACGCCAGATTTTTTTTAAATAGTTTTCAATACAGTAGTAAAAAGTGAGGGTCAAAAGGAAATTGCAACTTTAATCACCGATTTCAGGTGTAAGGCGGTAATAAAATCAAATAACATTAACACCATCATATAACTAGAGCGCAAATACTTCAACAAACGTTGTGTTCATTTTTTTGATATTCTTCGTTTAAGAGTTATTTTAAAAGTGGCCCGTTTAAATGGTACACCCTGTATATATCACTTTTATTTGATACATTTTCCCAGAAAAAATTGATTTTTTGAAGGGATTCTTAACCATAGTAATGGTAGAATTCCATATTTGAAGAAAATCGCTTAACCGGAAGTGCAGACTATGTTGAATATGTTTCTGAGTTTTGTCGAAGATGGCGCCAACAATTTTCTTTGGAAATATTTGATTTTTGGTCAATTTTGGAGGTTTTAGGTCTTAAAAATTTTTAAGAATTAACAGTATTTTATTAATAATACACACTTGAATAAAATTTTCAATTGTAACAGTTAGAACGGCCTTACAAGAGTGTCTATTAAAATATTTACATATTAGCGTGTCTAGTTGTGTTCTTTTTTTTTTTTACAATTCTCGTGTGAATCTTATTTTCCCTCTATACAGTTAGTTAATGAATGTAGAAAAGCTGGTAAAATTAAAGAAATTCAACAGTAAATAAAATAAAAAAACTTCGTGTCTGCATCACATACGAAAGTGACAGGGGGGTATCTCATAGTGCGTGAAGGTGGGAGTGAATACATGAATTGTTGATTCCCCCCCCTACTCTAATGAGTTAGACCGGCGACGACCAAACTTGTATGATTACTTGAGAGTTTAGAACCAGCCTAGAGAGCTAACTGTCCACATACAGGTCCGCTCCTCCTATATAACCTGTCCGCCGGGGACTGGAGTGTGTTCGGGTTTTATTTATTGTATTTTTTTTTTTAAATATTAGTGTTTGACAACTCACTACTTTTTGTGTATGTGTACGTCTTTTATTTGTTTGTCGTTTGATTTCTTTTTTTTTTTTCTTTATTAAAACTTTAATATATTTTTTAAAACTTGAAGTGAATTCTAAAATACTTAGTATTGTTCTTACAAAATTTAATTTCAAATTTGTATAAAAACAAAAGACAGCTGTAACTGAGATGGCTAATTCGGAACATTTTCAACTAGAATGGTCCATGTTGCAAACTTCTGATTGGTCCGTTTCAGGTGGGTTTTTATGTTTAAATTTTTTTTTAGTTTATTTTTTTTTTAATTTGAGGAATTTTTACTTATGCATTATAATTAATTTATTTTTCTTATAATTTTTTTTTTTTTCTAATTATATAAATCCAAATAATGGTTGCTAGTAAAAATATTTGTTCAATTTCACTCTATATAGAAATCCTAATAATAACAGAATTGAGAGGGAAAGGAATAGCTAAGTGGTAAGCGCACTGGACTGCCACGCGGAGGACCCGGGTTCGATTCCAGTTGTGCTACCCTTAGATTTTTTTTCTTTCTACGAGCCTCTACAGCTCATTGTACGGTGATGAACAGTGTTGTCTGTAACGAGAGAATACTGTCCGAGAGGCTGGCAGTGCAGGCTGTTCCGGGCGCCAATGACCTTAAATTAAAAAAAAAAAATAACAGAATTGAGACAAATTCAACAATCAATAAGTAAGTCCCCGGGTTTGAGTCCAGTGCTTACCTTTAGATTTTTCTCTTCCTGGGAGCCGGTACAGCTCACAAGGCTATGTTGTCTATAACAAGAGAAGCGTCCGGGCGCCAACGGCCATATGACATGTTGATGCATATTTTTTTTTTTTTTTATGTTATGTTTAATAGGCAAAACGTGGACTAATTGAATATCGTAAATAAATATCCATATTGTTAAATTAAATATCTTTAATCGACGTATGCAATCCTTTTAGGAAATATTGTATAATATTAGAGAATTTCAGTTTAACCACAAAAAACCATCATCATAAATGCAATATTTGTTTGTATCGAACCATCCATTCACAGATGGTCAGCTCAAAGAAGGGGACCTTGAAAATAGTATCAATATAATAAGACTAAACTTGTTTTCAGCCAATCATTCATATTTCTCAATAATAGCCTAAAGAGTCGTGTCAGTCTTATTGGGAAAACAAGTCTTACTTTTTATATAATTTTAATGTACAAAAAAAAAAAATTAATCTGGTTAAAACATCCAAACAACTTTCTGTTATTGCAACAATATTCTATCTGACACATTGCTCTCAAAATTCTAATTTTTACTCTCTCTTTCTTCTCCTAGTAAAAAGGAAATATTGCGAAATTGTGTTTTCACCGGAAATACATAATTAGGGTCCTTTGGGTACAAAAAAAGATGTTACTAGCGAATGGTCTGTGTGTGTGTGTGACGTATGTGCATATTTTAACAGATTATCTCAAAATCGAAAAGACACAGGAAGCTCAAACTTTGTATTATTCCATTTAGATACAATCACCGTATCACCCACGAAGATAACGGGCAAAATCCATCGTCAACAGAAAGTTTTTCAACTTCCCTGAATGTTTTTTTTTTAGCAATTTTTCGTGATTTTCTCGATAACCGGCTTCAATGATTTTTGTTTAAACTTTATACTACACAATCTATACACACACACACACACACACACACACAGATATACCTATCACTTTTATTTGAAACATTTTCCCCGGGGGAAATTGATTTTTTTGGGGGGAGTTCTGGGGGAACAGTAGCTAGAACAAGAGTTCAGTATAATATATGTTTTTTTTCACCAGCTACATCCACATATCAGAAGCATTGATAGAATTCTGAATTTGTAGAAAAATCGGTAAACCATTCTGTATGATTTTACAGAATAGATTTCTGAGATTATTTTAATTTCTAGAATTTTCTCGAAAATGATTAACGACGATTTTCGACACAATACAAGTCTGGATCCGTTTGGAAAGAGAAGATAATTATTGCTCGTTTGAGAATCGGCCATATTCGGTTATCACATAGTTATCTGATGAACAGTGGGTACAAATCCCATTTTGTAATACTTGTAATGTCCCCAATATCCGTGCAACATATTATAATTGAGTGCTCAGAAAATTGACCAAGATTGCCAGTTATCTTGTCACGGAAGCTCTGAAACATGATCCAGCTTTCATCGACCGGGTGATAAAATTTTTTAAAAGATATTAAAAGTTTTCTTGAAAAAAATTTAGTGGAAATAATAAATTTGAATTTATATGTAATTAGTTTATATTTATATATAGATGTACATAACATATTTTAGACTTTAGGCTTAAGATTTAGGAGTAGAGGAATATTGAGTACTCTGTCCCGACCAAATAGTATATGCATGTTTGTTCTGTGGTGTGAATGTATGTATTAGGATGAAAGTATTTATTGGAGAACTTGTAGTTATGAATGAAAGCGAGTATATGTGTGAGTAATGCCAGCGCTAATAGCAGCCAGCCATAAATGGAAAAACAAGAAAATATTCAAATAATTCGGGAATCATTTATTAGTACAAAGAATAAGGTATGAACAAATTATGCAACCCCAAAGCATAATAACCGCAAAATTCATTGCTCAAAAAAAAACAACAATACAACGATTTTCTTCAACACGGAATGCTTGCTACAGAGATAAAAACGATATTACTTTTATTTGAAACATTTTACTGAAAACATTGATCTTAGGAGGGGTTTTGGAGCTCCTGTTAGTTTAAATTTATATTTACATAAGCTTTCTTGGTTTTGATATAGTACGCTCCATATAAGACGGCCCAAGTATACATGCAAAATTCCCACCCCACGTTTATTTATGGCCAGCACCCATTTAAAAACTTTGTAATGTTGCAATTTTTCTTGATTAAATTATATTAAGTACCGTAAGAGAAAGTCGTGTGAGTGTTTCACACCAGATTTTGTACTAAATATTTACATCGCTTTAAATGTTATGCAGATGGGAATGGCGGACACTGTAATAAAATAATATTGTAGAATAGAATTTCTCAACATTTTTTTAGTAGTTGGCGCCCAAATTGAGGTCTCAAAATTTGTTTCGAAAAATAATAATTAAGCGATGTTTTTCAAAACACCCTTTATATAATAAATAACAGATAATTACTTTGATGTTACTTGCGTTCTTACAAATATTAAATCTATAATATTCAGTAGTTTAATATAAATTAATTTATAATATTCTGAATTAATTAGATGTGGGTCCTCAAATAGTGTTTATGAAGCTTGCATATTCATAGTTGGTACTAAATACAAATTGTTATTATTATTATTTTTATAAAAATATAAAATTAATAATTTGATTTTTTAAACGTCAAATATTATCCTTACGTCATTTTATAATAATATGAAAAACGTCAATTTTATCCTTATTCGAAAATTTTAAAGAATTTATTATCCTCATTATGATTGGTGTTAACGTTTAATATTGATCTGTTTTGATAATTGCATATTCTGCCCCCTCTAAATAAATTTAAAGCTGTACCCATGACACCGTATCACATCATATACTGAAAGTAATCATTAGAAGGTAGATCTAATGTCACTCGTCTCTTCCAGAACCTCTCTCTAATCAGTATTCTCTCAGAAAAGAGAGAATAAATTATTGAATAAATTAAAGAAAATCATTCAAAAAATTTCAAAAAAAAAAAAAAATGAAAAAAATAAACATTCAGTAAAGTAATGCTTTCGAGTAAGGGATTTTAACCTAAACCTTGATATTAACCTAAACCCCCTTTTGAGAGAGGAAACCACTTAAGGTGATAACTAAACGGTTCAATTGGGGCAAAATATAGTTACGACTACAAATTAAAAACTACAGTTACAATGAGTTAGAGAGGTAGTTAATTAATGTAGTTGTTAGTTGGTTTTGCAGTTTTATTATTTTTTAACAACTAAAACTAGTTGTAATTGAAACTCGTAATTGCAAATAGTATGTTGAGAAAAATATTAGTAATAGCTTGCAATTACAACTTATATATTAGTTATAACTGAAACTGTAGTAATTTTTTCCTTTTTTTTTTTTTTTTTTTTTTTTTACTTCGCCAATTATAACCATTGCTATGAAATATATAAAAATTGTCGGTACCAATTTAGATCCTCTAATGAAATTAATTGCTTTATTAGAAAGGGTATTTTTTTTAAAAAACAAGCAAAAAATTACTTGGCTGGGGCCAAAGAAAAAAACCTTCCTTTTATCTTTTAAAAGAGTTTATTCGACGTTTCGGACACCTTTGATGTCTTTCCTCAGGAATTACATTAACAAAACAAAGAGAAATAACAGGAAAATTGCATGATAAAAAAAAAGAACATTTAACGATTAAAAAAAAAATATTAAAAATTAAAAAGATATGATACCTCTTAAGGAAGAAATAGAGAGTTGAATGATAGAAGAGGTTATTGTTTGGTTATGAAATAAGGTATACTTGCAAAGAAGACCGTGAATAAAAAATTTAAAAGTTGAGAAGTATGAAGAATGGTAGAAGAGAAAAACAAATCAATAAGTAATTATTATAAAAAAAAAATATAAAAAAAAAAAATGAACAGAAATAAACTAGAAAATGAATGAATGGAAGGTGTAGAAAGTTGGTATGTATAATTTAGTGTGGGAGAGGGACTTTTTTTTTGAGGAAGCGGAAAATGTTGTAATGACGTCCTTACCTTTTTTTTTGTAGTTGATGGAGTTAGGATTAAAGGTTAATGTGGATGGAAAGAAGTCGCTTTAGTTGGTTAGGACAGAAGCTTTATGGAAATCGATGGAATGGGCAAGGATAACAGCATGTATTGTGAGGGCGGTACTGTCAGTTTTTTACTTTCTCTTACTCCTAGTAAGAGAAAGTATTGTAATCGTGTCAAATTTTCGATATCGAGTTTTCACCGGAAATATCCGTTTTGAGGCCCCCGGAGTCCAAAAAAGTGGTTTTTAGCAAATGGTCTGTTTGTGTGTGTGTGTGTGGTGTGTGTGTGTGTGTGTGTGTGAAAGCATAGATCAAAAACGAAAATCGTAGAAAGTTCAAAACTTGATATTCCGTTTAGGTATCACCATGGGATCTGACAGTACGTTATCTGTCAAAATTCCACAACCGGAAGTACCACTTTACTAGTTTTTTTTTTTTTACTTTTTTTGCAATTTTCTCAAAAATCGTTCTAACGATTTTCTTCAAACTTGGTATATCAACTACACATACTAACAGCTACAACTTTTATTTGAAACATTTCTCTGGCAAAATTCATTTAAGGGCACTTTTGGGGGAGGGGTTGGGTTAAGTTTTCATCTAAAGTGCTATTTCAGTTAATTGGACAATTCGCTCATCTAAGTAATGTTAATTAGAATTAAATATATTGTTGAAATATTCGAATAATTCCAAGTTTGAAATAAATCGCATAACCGGAAGTGTGTTTACTTTACCACACTATTAAATGTTTTTTTTTTTCACTTTATCGCAATTTTCTCAAAAAATGGCCCCGGTGATTTTCTTGAAACTTATTATATAAACTACGCATACAAAGATCTACAACTTTTACTTAAAACATTTCTCTAAGAACATTCATTTAAGGGCACTTTTAGGGAAGAGGTGGGGTTATTTGTTGTGGTGGTTGGTTCCGCAGAGCTGGAAAGCATCAGAGACATTTTCCGTGGTAGCCTGCTTCATTTTGTGGTCATCGACCGGTTTCGGGCGTTCGCCCCATCTTCAGGATGCGTTTTTCAGACAGTGTGCCAACACAGACTCGTATAGAGTAACTTAGTTTCACACTAACTCCGAAGATGGGCGAACGCCCGAAACCAGTCGATGACCACAAAATGAAGCAGGCTACCACGGAAAATGTCTCCGAGGTGGGGTTATGTTTTTCTTTAAAATGCTTTCATAGTTGATTATACATTTCTATCATACAAACAAAATTAATTAGAAACAAATAGATGGGCAAAATTCCGAGTTTCCAGAAAATTAGTAAACCGGAAGTGCGCTTTTACATAACAGTTTTTTTGAGTTTTCGACGAGTTTCATTAAATTTGATACACTATTTGTCAATTATAATTTTGAGTACTGGAGTAAGAGAAAGTTGTGTAAGTGTTTCACACCAGATTTTTTTTCTCTATGTCCAGTTCATGTTGTCTAAGTCTCTTTCGTAGGTGCTGTTACAGTTTGGTGCTGTGTATAGTAATACTGTAAACAGAATTCGTTTGGTCATAAGTTTCAGTAGAGTGTTTGAATATTAAGTTTGCTTGCTTGATTAACAACTGGGTCAAACATACCTATTGTTTATATTGGTATTTTTTCATGTTTTTTTTTTTTAGCATGTTTATTTTCTTTGGAGGATTTTAAAAATTAAAATTGTACAAATAATTATTATTTGTATATTTATACATATTTGTAAATAATAAAGATCGGACTTCAAACCAAAATAAAAACTAAACTTGTATCAGTAAAAAAAAAAAAAAAAAAAAAAAAAAAAAAAAAAAAAAAAAAACTTGTTCAGTAAATACATAACAATTTCATTTTGACCTTTGGATTTGTGGAGGAACGAATCAATCAACGTCAACGTCAATATTTATTTATTTATAAATAAATTGATTGGCTAGAGGATTTGGAAGTTCTAATTTTTTACTTTCTCTCTTACTCCTAGTAAGAGGAAGTATTGTAATCGTGTCAAATTTTCGATATCGAGTTTTCATCGGAAATATCCTTTTGAGGTCCCCTGAGTCCAAAAAAGTGATTTTTAGCAAATGGTCTTGTCTGTGTGTGTGTGGTGTCATGTATGTATGTAATTGAACAGCAGAGCTCAAAAACGAAAAATCGTAGAAAGTTGAAACTTCATATTCCGTTTAGAGGTCACCATGGGATCTGACTGTACGTTATCTGACAAAATTCCTCAACCGAAAGTACCACTTTACTAGTTGGATTTTTTACTTTTTTGCGATTTTCTCAAAAATGGCTCCGGCGATTTTCTTTAAACTTAAAACATCAACCACACATACAAAGAACTACAACTTTTATTTGAAAAACATTTCTCCGGGAAAATGCTTGAAGGGCACTTTTGGGGGAGTGGTGGGGTTAGGGTTTCATTCTAAAGTGCTATTTCAGTTTATTAGACATTCTGCCATCTAAATAATGTTAATTAGAATTAAATATGTTGTTGAAATTCCGAGTTTGAAAAAAATCGGATAACCGGAAGTGCGTTTACTTTACCACTTTACTAAATGATTTATTTCAATTTTTCGCAATTTTCTCAAAAATGGCTCCGACGATTTTTTTGAAACTCGCGTATATAAACTAAACATGCAAAGATCTACAACTTTTATCTAAACATTTCTCTGTGAAATTTCTTTTAAGAGCACTTTTAGGGGAGGGGTGGGTTAGATTTTCATCAAAGTGCTATCCTAGTTTTATACAATTCTATCATCCAAACATAATTAGTTAGAAATAAATAGATGGCTGAAATTCCGAGTTTCAAGAAAATTGTAAACCGGAAGTGCGCTTTTACTGAACAGTTTTTTCAGTTTTCCACGAATTTCGTTAAATTTGGTACACAAACTATAAAATTTGTCAATTATCATTTTGAGAACTGGAGTAAGAGAAAGTTGTGTGAGTGTTTCACACCAGATTTTTTTTTTTTTAATTTAAGGAGCGTCAATGGCGCCCGCTGAATCTAATGTGTTACGAAAATTCCGAATTCGAAGAAAATCGTTTTACCAGAAATCCGATATTTCTCTCTAATTATATTTCCGATCCATGTATGTATAATTTCAGTTGAATGTAGAATGGGTAATATCCCATACAAATAAATACTTCAATCAAAACTATGTAAATTCAAAAGAGTAATTATGTGATTGTTTCACACCAGATTTTAGTACATTTTACTCTTCTTTTCTTTGTTGTTACTGTTAAATACATAATATTTTACTCGGCACAAAATGTTTTTACAACACTCTCGGACAGTTGATTTAATGTAACGCTTGTGTAGGGAAATCTGGGAATTCGCATGTATCCCAGCAATTCCCTACACCCCCAGCATATTATTTATTTATTTTTTTATATAAAAAATTGTTTTCTTTATGACACATAAGGTTAATTATGGGTGTTATGAAATATTTTTTAGAATTTCAATAAACAAAATTAAAACTGACCAGTTTTTCCCACTTCTTTCTGGGATCTTCACCTAACATACAATTTGTCAACTTATAATTATGCCCTCACGCTTTGGGTCGAGTAGCTAGCGCACTCGCCTTTGGTGCGAGAATTTCAGGGTTCGATTCCCCGTAAGGGCAAAATCGATGTTGACCCAGCATCGTGGAAAAAAGTGGGAAACTATAATTAGTAGCGCCCTAGGTAGCGAATGCTGGAACTTAAACGGCGAGGGAAATGCGGCGTGCTTACCACACGCCCCCTATACAAATCACCGTCTGGCAAGCCTTTGGCCCTTCATGTAGGCTGTGTTGCGCCATAGGTTTTATTATTATTATTATTTTTTTTTTTTTGTCAACATCTATGGTCACTGGCGCCCGGAGCCATCTCAGTATTATTATTATTATTATTTTACCCATTGAGGAAAAAAAAATCGTTAAGTAGTTTCAATGAATTATTAGAAAAATATTACAGACGATTTAAACTGTAAGAAATGATAAATTGATAAATCGGCAATTTTAAATTAATATCATAATCTGATTTGAAATATTTTCTGATTGATAAAGAGATATTTACTTTCTTTATTTTAATTCTATTAAAAAGGAAGGGATTTAGCTAAGTGGTTAGCACACTTGGGAGTTCCACGCGGTGGTCTCAGGTTCAAGTGTAGCTGTGCTATAATTATATTTTTTCTTCCTAAGAGCCTCTACAGCTAAACTGTTCGAAGATGGACAGTGTTGTCTGCAGCTAGAGAACACTGTCCGGAGGCTGGCAGTGTAGTGAGAAGGCTCCGGGCGCTAATAACTAATAATAGATGTTGATGCGCCTTATATCGAAAAAAAAAAAATTCTATTGAGTTGAATGAAAGTGAATTTATTAAAAGAAAATTTTTTGCCGTTCGCACAGTTCATTATATTGATCGAGAGTATTAATTAGAAATAATAATATTATTTAAGATGAGCAGTAAAGAATTGAGAATACTTACCATTTTTTTGTTTACTAGTAAAAAAATCGCATGCGTTTACCACCTTCCATTAAGTGTTAACTAATTAGATAAAAATTCAAATTATACTGTCACTTTTCGTGCAGCTTAAATGATCAATTAGTTTATTGCGCAATTATGTAAAGTTAATTATTTGAAATTTCATAATTTTCTATAATTCTGCTCTATTTGTTAAACTTTTACCTTCTCTCTTACTAGTGTAAGAGGTAACTTGTAAGTTTTAAATTATCTTTACAATATAATGTTAAGTACTCTTGGACACGCTGCCATATTCTGAATCATATTTCGTATACCATAAAATCCCTGAATACTAAGAAATAAAATCCCTTTAAATCGTATATTTGTATATAATTCTAAGGCCAAATTAAATTTTCAGAAAAAAAAATCCAAATTTGAAAATAATTTCAATTATTATTTTTTAAATTCAAAATTCCTGTGAAAACTAGATATCCATTTTTATTTTCAAATTTGAGTCTTTATCGAAAAATATATTTTTAAAAATAAATATTCTGAAAGATGTATTCTGTAAAATGTAAACGAACCGATTAACCAATCATTTTGCTTCAAATTTGGAATTCTCCGAATAAAACTAAATTAAAAGTGATAGGTTTTTTTTTTTTTTTTTTTTTTTTTTTTTGGGTATTTATATAGATAGTATACGAAGTTTAAAGAAAATCTTTGAAACCGTTTTGAAAAACTGTAAAAAAAAAAAAAAAGAAAAGAAAGAAATTCAGTAAAGTGTCATTTGTAGTTGATACGAAATTTTGCTCGTGAAAATCATCGTATCAACTACAGTGATAGTAACGGAATACCTAGTTTTGAGTTTCTTGCTATTTTTCATTTTTTTTCTGAATTTATTCTCAGTCGCAGTTTTTTCCCCCACTCTTTGTTTTACAACTACTTTAAGCTTTAAAATCCGCTCTTTAACTTTTTAAATCCCTATTTTAATCTTTTTAAATCTCTATTCAATTAGTAACTGTCTAAATTTACTGTGAACTAATTAATTTTTAGCTATAACTAAAGCTTAATATAATTCTATTAAAGGTTTGTAAAAAAAAAAAAAAGAAAAATAACAAAAAATTATATTTAAAATATCTTACACAAATATAGAATTAAAAATGTAATAAAAAAAAAAACACTTAAATGAGAATTTAGAATGTTCGTTTAGTATGATATGTCTCAAAACACGGCACTACACTTCCTATTCGAAACACGGAAAACAAACTTCCTGTACCATTTTGGTGGATTTCCTTATTGTCTCAACAGTTTGACTGTACCATGTCGAAAATAATAATCAAAATACTAAAAGTGTAAGTGATAGAAAATTACATTGAAAAACTGCAAAAGAGAAGTTATTCGAACAGAGGCAAACGTTACAATGACAAACATATGTAGGTACAAGGGTTGTTTGAAAAAAAGGGATGGATTTGACAATAAAGGTCGCAAAGGATTATTGCCATCTTTTATTTTAGTATAACATATATAAGCAAAAGAAAATATTCTGAACATTGGTAGAGATGTCGATGGGAGATTTTAAAAGTGATGGCGCATTTATGAGAGAGACTAGCAAAAAGGTTTTGTTGCCATCTGCTGTCATTTAAGTGAAATAAAAATATTCTATAGATGCCTATGGATGTATAGATGTCGCTGGGAAAATTAAAAAAATATACACTCTGTGGGAATAGCAAAGTAACGAATAAGCAACAAACCACACATATATGTGGTACTAGCCTGTGGGGAGAGTGCTAGAGCAATACACATAAATGAGGTATTAGCCTGTGGAGAACGTCAAGTGTACACGCATATATGTGGTATTAGCAATGGAAGGGTTAATTAGTATTTTTCCCGAATTTCTATGAATAATAAGGACTTTGAATGGACAGCAGTCTATTTTTAGAGCCGTAGCTAACCGGTCAGCTCACTGGCCAGTGTGATGCGCTATATCCAGTTTGAGTTTCCTGCGGGTTTTTTTTTTTTTTTTTTTTTTTTTTTTTTGAGAAATTTTGTTCACATAAACAGACCATTCGGCTAAAAAGATTTTTTTCTTACTCAGTCGACCACAAAAAAAAAAGGAATTTCCGGTGAATTTTCAAATTTAGAAAATTTGATACGATCTTTTTTTTTTATATCGAGAGAAAGTAAATTGAGATCGGAATTATTTGATTAACTAACTATATTACTTTCATAATTCCATAAATTTAAAACTTTTGTATTTATTGAACCGACATCATTCATCACCGACAGCTTTCATTAAAAACTTATTTAACCTAATTTTTTTTTTTTTTTAAATTTAAATACCCAATTTCTTTTTTTTTTTTTAAAAAAACTTATATTGTAACTCCTCCTTCATCCCTCTTTCACATAAAAGACACGCTTTATGATTTTAATCTGAAAATTTTCTATAATCATTGACCTGATTATCATATGATGCGTTAATGTTTTTTTTTTTTTTTTTTGTACACACACGATCAGTTCGGATGAAAGACGAAAACCTATAATCAAGAAATATTTGAAGTATTCTATATTATTTTGTTTCCCAACCTTCCTCTTAAATTATTTGTAATGTTTTTATTGTTGATTGGATATCTGTTGAAATTATTAATTTTTTTTTTTAAATTTTTCATAATAAAATATTGATAATTTATTTGAAGAAACGCACAATTAAGAACGGCTTAATAAATATAATCACCAATACTATTAATTAAATAATATTCATTGTAATTTATCAGATTATATTATTTAACATCTGTAGGACTGCGAAAATTGTTTGGCTGTATAATGGCATCTAGCAGAGAGAAGAGAGGCAGAGAGACTACTCTCTGACTTAGGCAGGCTAGATGGCATCTAGCAGAATGGCATCCAGCAGAGAGAAGAGAGGCTCTCTCTGGTTAACAGAGACTACTCTCTGACTTAGGCAGGCTAGAGTGGGAGAACCTGTGTATATAAGCCAGTGAGAATCTATCTAGAGATATCTATCAGATTCAACCATACATCGCATCGTGTCATATCTCTACTCCTACCTTTTATTCTATCAGTTTCATTATAAAGTCCAGTGCAGTTTGTGTAAACTTATAGCTACATTATAACAGTGTCTTCATATCTCGTTTATTCAATTAAATCCAATTTCTCTTCTCAACAACTCCCATTATAGGCTGGCTCTCGACACTTAAATCTAAAAGAAAAAAAAATTTTTTTTATAAAGTAGTTGCTGAATATTAATAAAAACGGAAATTGAAAAAAAAGCAATAAAAATCTGGAATAAAGCAGGCAGATTTACAAAATTTAAATTCGGAGTTTTTTTTTTTTATGGAGAAGATCGCGAGAATTGAGAAAACTCTTCAGTAAAAACGCACTTCCGGTTCTCAAACTACCAGCTTAATCATTGGAACCGTTTTACAAAAAAAAAAATTGCAGTAAACTGAAAAATACTTTTTAGTAAAAAAAATGCGCTTCCGGTTATCCGATTTTCTTCAAAACTCGGAATAATTTCAACAACATATTTAATTGTAATTTATATTATTTAGATAATAGAATTTTGTAATAAACTCATATATATAATCACTTTAAAGGGAAACCTACCCCCAGCCCTCCCACAAAAGTAGTTTTAAATGAATTTTTCCGGAGAAATGTTTCAAATAAAAGTTGTGTAGATCTTTGTGTGTGTAGCTGATATACCAAGTTTTGGAACCATACTTATTCTTCGGAACCATTTTTAAGAAAAACGCAAAAAAAAATGTGAAAAAAACATTTCGTAAAGTGGTACTTTGGCTAATTTGCTCGGTACAATAAGGCCATTAAAAAAAAAAAAAAAAACCCTAGGAGTAAGAGAAAGTAAAAAAATCAGGTGTGAAACACTCTCACAACTTTCTCTTACCCCTGTTCTCAAAATTATAATTGCCAAAGGTTATAAGTTTGTGTAACAAATATAACGAAATTCGACGAAAACTGAAAAAAACTATTCAGTAAAAGCGCACTTCCGGTTTACTGATTTTCTTAAAACTTGGAATTTAGGCCATCTATTTTATTTCTAATTAATTTTGTTTGGATGATAGAATTGTATACCACTATTCTTCTCAACTATGATACCACTTTAGAGGAAGCTGTAACCCCACCCATCCCCCTAAAAGTGCCCTTAAATGAATTTTCCCAGAGAAATGTTTTAAATAAAAGTTATAGATCTTTGTATGTTTTAGTTTATATAAGTTGTTTCAAGAAAATCGTCGGAGCCATTTTTGAGAAAATCGCGAAAAAGTGAAAAAAATCATTTAGTAAAGTGGTAAAGTAAACGCACTTTCGGTTATCCGATTTTTTTTTCAAACTCGGAATTTCAACAACATATTTAATTTTAATTAACACTATTTAGATGATAGAATTGTCTAATAAATTGAAATAGCACTTCAGATGAAAACCTAACTCCACCCCTCCCACGTAACTGTCCTTAAATGAATTTTCCCAGAGAAATGTTTCAAATAAAAGTTGTAGCTGTTAGTATGTGTTGTTACTATATACCTAGTTTGAAGAAAATCGTTGGAGCGATTTTTGAGAAAATCATAAAAACGTAAAAAAAAAAAAACTAGTAAAGTGCTACTTCCGGTTGAGGAATTTTGACAGATGACCCACTGTCGGATCCCATAGTGATAACTTAAACGGAATATCAAGTTTAAACTTTCTACGATTTTTCGTTTTTTAGCTATGCTGTTCACATATATACACATACACACACCCACAGACTATTTGCTAAAAAAACACTTTTTTTGGACTCAGGGGACCTCAAAACGGATATTTCCAGTAAAAACTCAATATCGAAAATTTGACAAGATTACAAATCTTCCTCTTACCCTAGGAGTAAGTGAAAGTAAAAAAGTATAAGTCGCCAATTAGAAGCAACCTGTTTATTTACCTATATTAAGTGTATTTATTAATCTTAAGCAAAGTTCGATTGTATAAAAAAAAAAAAGTAATATGAACCGTCAATTATTATCGTCATACATTTTCTATTTTTCGTTGTCAATTGTCGGTCATTTGTCTGTATAGAGATGCAGGTTTTGTTTCAGTAATATTTATCAATAGCATAATAGAATTCTAACATATTAATTGTCTTTTGAAGTTAAGTAATTTCTTTCAAGTTAAAGTTAAAAATATCCTAGTTAAGTTTTAAATGGAGAGGCCAGGACTAAACAAAATTTATGATATCAAATTTTACTCGATTTTATAAACGTTTATTGACAATTAAGAAATTTCCGAATATAATTGAGCTTATTATTATTATTCCCAAAAGGGGAGGGAAGTAAACCCTACGCTATCCAAAGCCCCCTCGGGCCCATATAGCTGCCCCTAAAGAATACCTACCACTGGGACTAGAATGAAAATCCAGGCCCAGGTTTTAACCATCTAAGTTTCACAACAGACCGAACAAATCGGACCAAAACCTTAAAAGGACACAGCTTAAGATCCTCTACCGACATCCTATTCCGGCCGAAGGTCCTAAACCTAATCTCCTCACAACCCAAACAATTCGTCATCAAATGCATGGGTGTTTCCTCCTCAGTTTCACAAACTCTACAAAAAGGGTCAGGCACAAGTCCCATTATATAGAGATGTCTCCTTAAACCACAATGCCCAGTGAGGAATCCAACCAGATACCTGAGGGAGGTCCGTGAAAGACATCGGACCCCACTACTCAAAGCTCCGTCCGGGCCCCCAATGAGCATTTTAGACTGCCGACAACCCACTGCACTCATCCATAAGGATGAGTGCTGTGAGGTCATCCACGTCTGAAAGCCCGACAAACATGTGTCAGAAGACACACCAACAGCAGGCTCTGGACCAATGAAAGGGAGAGAGGCACCTAATTTGGCAAACCTATCCACCTCCTCATTCCCAAAATTCCCATATGACCTGGAACCCAGACCAGAAGCACATCCTTTAATGAAGAAAGATCTTCCAGTCTTCTAGAACATTCCAACACCAATCTGGAAGTGAAGACACATGAATTAAGCTCCTTCAACGCAGCCTGGCTATCCGAGCAGATACAAACACCTTTTAAATTAGTGTTACGCACCCTCTCATCCAAAATACAGCAAAGAATTGCATAAACCTCAGCCTGGAAAACGGTGTCCCACTCACCAAGAGGCGCTACCAAATGATCTCACGTCTCAAAATAGACGGCAGCCCCAGACCTACCATCCATCCTGGAACCGTCCGTGTAGCATCGGAGATAATTCTCAGGAATCACACCAGACGGACCCAGGGTTAACCAATCTTCCTTACCCTGGGAAATAATTGAGCTTACGAAGATTATATATTCTTTATTTGGCTCCATTTGTAGTTGTGAACGAACATATGTTCACAAAAAAGAAGTAGGTAACTCCAAATCCAAAGTAGGGAAGCAGAATAACCGAAGTGAATTTGAAATACTATTTGTTTTTAAATACAACAGAATTTCAACAAGACATCGACTTTTTAATCCAAATCTGTCCAGAAATAAATTTTGCATTTTATCAAATTTTGTCATTTCTTTTACAATTTTACGAAATGCGAAATGTAATGCAGTATCTTATGACTCTGTATCGAGAAAATAGTTTTATATAATTGTGTTCTTATATTTTTCTTGATTTCCTTTGATTTTCATTAGTCTGTTTTATTATTTAATTGTATTTACCAAAGAAAAATTAATTTAGTTTATATTTATTACAAAAATTATAATAAAAAACTGATAGATAGGTTCAAAATGTATCTTGTTTACTTTATTGCTTATAAATGTTATATATTAAACAAATTCTTTATTTATTTATTTATTTTTTTAAAAATAAAATTATAATATTTTATTAAAAATAGCAATTATAGAAAAGAGAGGAGAAACTACCCCAGTGGTAGCACTCCTAATAATTATTGTTAATGTTCGTTATCTTCTGTGTTCTTGTTGTTCACAATCTTCTGTGATCTTCTGTGAGCAAGTCTCGTGGCTATTGACGTTTCAGACGTTGGGAAGGATTGTCAGGGAGGGTTCGGGAACGAAAGACGACGGACAAGAGGATTGTGATGAGAGGATAAGGACATGTGGAATTTATTGTATCGTGCTTTGATAATAACGTCTTGTAGGAAGGGACCCAGTAATATCTCATAGACAGCTACAGAACCATCTAACATCTCTTGAAACATGGTTAAAAACTTGGAGAGTCAAACTAAACGAAAACAAATGCCAGCATGTCACATTTATCCTTCAACACATTACCATAGGGTGTAACAGCAACCTCTGGCAATACTTCGGGATATGGTTTTTCGCTTCATTTGGAACAAAAGATTTCTAATAAACCATGGTCCGATTCGTTCGCCTTCAAAAGTTATTCTTCATTTTGGAAAATTTTCAATTTTCCTACTTTTTCTCATAAAATTGATTATATCTCAAAAAGTTTTTAACATAAATCATATTCAATTACATCTTTGGAAAGAGCATTAAATTTCCTATAAGAAACAGAAGTTTTATTTTAATTGAATTAATTATAAGGTTTTTCAGAGACATTAAACTCAACTCTACAGCGCTTCGACTGTTAAAAACCACTTTTCAATAGTATTTTCTTATAAATTTCTTTAAGGCTAGCGTACGGTCCGGTTACAGAAAAAATATCTACATTTCACCAGCTTTCCAACGATAATAATATCGTGGGGTTTCTCTCTTGTTTTCTTAAAGAAAATGCGAAATAAATGTAAAAAACAACAAAATTCAAATTGAGAACTGTTACAAAAATATCCAAAACAAGAAAGAAACCCCATGATATTATTATCGTTGGAAAGCTGGTGAAATTTAGATATTTTTTCTGTAACCGGACCATACGCCAGCCTTAAAGAAATTTATAAGAAAATACTATTGAAAAGTGGCTTTTAACTGTCGAAGCGCTGTAGGGTTGAGTTTAAAGTCGCTGAAAAACCTTATAATTAATTCAATTAAAATAAAACTTCTGTTTCTTATAGGAAATTTAATGCTCTTTCCAAAGGTGTAATTGAATATGATTTAAATAAAAACCTTTTTGAGATATAATCAATTTTATGAGAAAAAGTAGAAAAACTGAAAATTTTCCAAAATGAAGAATAACTTTTGAAGGCTTACGAATCGGACCATGGTTTATTAGAAATTTTTCTAACAGACTTAAAATTATAAAATAAATAGTACCAAAAAAGTGACGATTAATTGACAGGACCCATGGTCGGAACATAGAATACATTTTGGTCCCTAATTTACAAACGGCTGCTCCCACCCATAATGCATCTGTATATTTTTAGTATTTAGATAGTTATGATAACAATAATCTATATACTAGAGATAACAGAAAGAAATGACAATTTGCCAAGTTCAAAGTTTAATCAGCTTTTTATCTGTAATATTGACAGATTATAAAAACCAATACTGATATTTCAAAGTTGACTTACAGACAAAACCGTTTAGTTTTTTTTTTTTTATCAATATTAATCTTTATATTTAGAATTTAATATATATATATTTATTTTTTTTTCCACACTATCACACATGTGTGGATGTGTGTGAACAGAATATCTCAAAACTGAAAAATGGCAAGTAGCTCAAACTTGGTATTCATTCAGTTTTTGTTGCATACTACCGAGACCGCATCAGACATGTACATAGATTTTGGTGGAAATCCATCCAAACTTATGCAAATAAATACGAAGATATCAATTTTATTTGTAACATTTTCCTGGGAAAATTGTTTTTTTTGGGGGGGGGGAGTTTGGGGGGTCCAGTAGCGTTATACTTTCCTCTAAAATACCACTTCATTTAATAATTATATATTTTTTAATCACCTACATAATATTAATACACTTTAGAAACATTGATAAAACTACAAATTCGATATAGTGCGCCCCCCCCCCACACACATAGGACCCACTCAGTTATATATATACAAGTAAAATCCCCACCACCATTTTTATGGCCAGTCCAATTAAAACTTTGTAACGTTAAAATTTTTCACAATAATTTTCTAGATTAAATTGTATTAATTATTACAATAAGAAAAAGTCGTGTGATAGTGTTAAATATCTGATTTTTTAATAATCAGGGTCGACGAACATTCCAATGAGTAACATTGGTCCAAGTTAAGAATCCATTTTTCACATTCCTTTCTTAGTTGAACGGTTTCCTGCTCTCCATACCTCTCTCGGTGAGGCACTTTACAACGCTACTGCCCTACTATGGTAAAGAATAAAAACACTATTCTATAGAATATATATATATATAATATATAGTAGTAAACATAATTGTATTTTGTACTGTAAAACATGCGTGCATCTCTTTGTATCTACAGACAAAAAAAAAGTATCTAAACTGATTTATATGAAAATAAAAATAATACTATAAAAAAAAAGGTAAACACTATATTATTTAAACAATCTACAGGGAAAATGTTCTATAAAAACGCAACTTCCGGTTTAATTTTCTTCAAAATTCGGTTATTTTTGGCAATCTATTTATTTCTACTCGTAATTAATTCTGTTTACATGGTAGAATTGTACAGTCAACTAAGTTAGCACTTTAGAGTAAAACATACCCCCCCCCCCCCTGGAAATCCCATTTAAATGAGTTTACTCGGAGTAAGTTTCATTTAAAAGTGGTAGCTCTTTATATGTTTTGTTCAACATAATTAGTTTCAAGAAAATCGTTGGAAACGTTTTAGCAGGGAAAATAGCAAAACATTTCAGAAATACTTTTCAGTAAAAAACAGCACTTCCTGTACATCTGATTTTCTTCAAACTTGGAATTTCAACAACATATTTTAATTTTAATTAATATATTATTTAGATGATAGAATTGTATAATAAACTGAAATAGCACTTTAGAGGAAAAAACCTAATCCCAACCCGTCCATCAAAATAGCCCTTAAAAGAATTTTCCCGGAGAAATATTAGATCTTAAATAAAAAATTGTAGATCTTAATATGTGAGGGTTGGTATATGAAGTTTAAAAAAAAATCGTCGGAGCCATTTTTGAGAAAATTATAAAAAAAACCGTTCAGTAATGTAGTACTTCCGGTTGAGGAATTTTGACAGTTAACGTAGTGTCGGATTCCATGGTGATACCTAAACGGAATATCAAGTTTGAACTTTCTGCGATTTTTCGTTTTTGAGTTATGCGGTATAGGTAAGCTAGTATATATATATACTATATGAATATATACTATATACTATACTATATATACTATAGTATATTACTATACTATACTATACTATACTATATACATATATACTATATGAACATATACTTATATGAACTAAACATACAAAGATGTATAACTTTTATTTAAAACATTTCTTTGGGAAAATTCATTTAAGGGCAGTTATGGGAGAGGGGGTGGGGTTATGTTTTTCTCTAAAGTGCTATCATAGTTGATTATACAATTCTATCATCCAAAAAAAATTAATTAGAAATAAATAGATGGCTAAAATTCCGAGTTTGAAGGAAATCAGTAAAACGAGGATCCTTTTTACCTTTTCTTACTCCTAGTAAGAGGAAGTATTGTTAATCGTGTCAAATTTTCGATATCGGTTTCACCGGCAAATACTACGTTTGAGGTCCCCTAAGTCCAAAAAAGTGGATTTTAGCGAATGGTCTGTGTGTGTGTGTGTGTGTCTGTGTGTGTGTATGTATGTGAACAGCATAGCTCAAAAACGAAAAATCGTAGAAAGTTCAAACTTGATATTACGTTTAGGTATCACCATGGGATCTGACGGTGCGTTATGTGTCAATATTCCTCAACCGGAAGTACCACTTTACTAGTTGTTTTTTTTACGTTTTTGCAATTTTCTCAAAAATGGCTCCGAAGATTTTCTTTAAACTTGCTATATCAACTACACATACAAAGAGCTACAACTTTTATTTGAAACATTTCTCCAGGAAAATTCATTTAAGGGCACTTCTGGGGGAGGGGTGGGGTTAGGTTTTCATCTTAACTGCTGTTTCAGTATATTAGACAATTCTGTCATCTAAATAATGTTAATTAGAATTAAATATGTTGTTGAAATTCCGAGTTTGAAAAAAAATAGATAACCGGAAGTGCGTTTTTACTGAAATATAATTTTCAGTTTTCTGGTATTTTCTCGAAAATGGCTCCAACGATTTTCTTTAAACCAGAGTTGTTAACTATACATATAAAGAGCTACAACTTTTATTTGAAACTTTTCCCCTGATAAATTCATTTAAGGGGACTTTTGGGGGAGGGGGGTTATGTTTTTCTTTAAAATGCTATCACAGTTGATTATACAATTCTGTCATCCAAATTGAAATAACTAGAAATTAATATATGACCCAAATTCCGAGTTTCAAGGAAATTAGTAAACCGGACAGTTTTACTGGACAGTGTTTTCACTTTTCGACGAATTTCATTAAATTTGGTACACTAACTATAAAATTTGTCAATTATAATTTTGAGTACTGGAGTAAGAGAAAGTTGTGTGAGTGTTTCACACCAGATTTTTTTTTTTTTCTCTGTGTTGTTGAGGTGTTCTCAACTTTTTAGTTCTAAATTTTACATAAGTTTTCAAGTTGGATATGTTTTAAAGATTTTTTATTAGTTTTTATATTTTTTATTTTTTATGCCTTGAAAAAGACAATATATTTGTCGAAACGTTGGCAAAAATTTAAGTTTTTTTTTTATTTTTGGTTAAAAAAAGACCGAAACTCAAAATCCTTTCCTTCGTAAAGTGGTAATGTAAACGCACTTCCGGTTTTCCGATTTTTTTTCAAACTCGGAATTTCAACTACATATTTAATTTTAATTAACATTATTTAGATGATAGAATTATCTATTAAACTCAAATAGCACATTAGATGAAAACCTAACCCCATAAGTGCCCTTAAATGAATTTTCCCAGAGAAATGTTTTAAATAAAAGTTGTAGCTGTTAGTTTGTGTAGTTGATATACCAAGTTTGAAGAAAATCCTTGGAGGCATTTCTGAGAAAATCGCAAAAACGTAAAAAAAAAACAACTAGTAAAGTGGTACTTCCGGTTGAGGAATTTTCACAGATGATCCACTGTCAGATCCCATGGTCATACCTAAACGGAATATCAAGTTTGAACTTTCTACGATTTTTCATTTTTGAGCTATGCTGTTCACATACACACACACACACACACGCACAGAGACACACACACTCACAGAGACCATTTGCTAAAAACCACTTTTTTGGACCAGGGGACGTGAAAACGGATATTTCCGGTGAAAACTCAATATCGAAAATTTTACAAGATTACAATACTTCCTCTTGCTAGGAGTAAGAGAAAGTAATAATGACATTCTCATTTATTCCAGAAACAAAATAATACAAATACACTATATTTGGCCGTCTTTCCTCTGTGAAGGTAACATGGCTGATCGACATGAAACTTGGTAAACACTATGTCTACGACTCCAACTTTAACGACAGCTGGAAATCTTTCATTTCAATTGCAATTAATATAGTAGATAAAAAAATCTGGTGTGAAACATTCACACAACTTTCTCTTACTCCAGCTATCAAAATTATAATTGACAAATTTTATAGTTTGTGTACCAAATTTAATGAAATTTGTCGAAAACTGAAAAAACTATTCAGTAAAAGCGCACTTCCAGTTTACTGATTTTCTTCACACCCGGCATTTTGGCCAACTATTTATTTCTAATTAATTTCATTTGGATGATAGAGTTGTATAATCAAGTATGATACCACTTTAGAGGAAGCTGTAACCCTACCTCTCTCCTAAAAGTGCCCTTAAATGAATTTTCCCAGAGAAATGTTTTATATAAAAGTTGTAGATCTTTGAATGTTTAGTTTATATGTGTAGTTTCAAGAAAATCGTCGGGGCCATTTTTGAGAAAATCGCGAAAAAGTGAAAAAAAATCATATTTAGTAAAGTGTTAAAACAAAAGCACTTCCGGTTTTCCGATTTTTCTCAAACTCGGAATTTCAACAAACATATTTAATTCTAATTAACATTATTTAAATGACCGAATTGTGTAATAACCCGAAATAGCACTTTAGAGGGTAACCTAACCCCACCCCTCCCCCAGAAGGGCCCTTAAATCAATTTTCCCAGAGAAATGTTTCAAATAAAAGTTGTAGCTCCTTGTATATGTAGTTGATGTATCAAGTTTAAAGAAAATCCTTGGAGCCATTTTTGAGAAAAACGCAAAAAAGTAAAAAATTCGACTTGTAAAGTGGTACTTCCGGTTGAGGAATTTTGACAGATAACGCACAGTCAGATCGCATGGTGATACCTAAACGGAATATTAAGTTTCAGTTTTCTACGGTTTTTCGTTTTTGAGCTATGCTGTTCATATACACACACACAGACACACAACAGACACACACACAGACAGACCATTTGCTAAAAACCACTTTTTTGGACTCAGGGGACCTCAAAACGGATATTTCCGGTGAAAACTCGATATCGAAAATTTGACACGATTACAATACTTCCTCTTACTAGGAGTAAGAGAAAGTAAAAATATACTAAGCGTTATGAAAATTCATGTTATGAAAACACACGTGATGCGTAATAAATGTTCCTAGAACACAGAAAAACACACAAAATAACTGAAGAATTTTGCAATACGATCGCTTCTGATCAGTCTACTCCTCGACTAACTTCCATGACGCCACGTGGTGGCAAACAAGAGAAGTAAAGCCTGCGTCTTCTCTCCTACCGCGTCATCTCTCCTAGCTTTACCTATATATGTAAAAACACACAAATTTTCTATTAACCATTTTTTTTTTTTTTTCGGAATCAGGTGTGTGATTTAGTAAAGGTTCTATTAATGTTGTGTGTATTTTGATCCGTTCTTTGAATTTTTCAAGGTTAAATAAAGAGGTAAATGAACTTTTGATACTCTGGATTTTTAGAAAGCTTGAATCTTTTAGCGTGGGTTCTGAAGTGTTTTCATTGCACAAAATCAAAAAGTACAAGTCCAAAATAAATAATTCATTAATCTATAATATTCTGAAGGTACTTTAAAAAAAAAATAAATAAGCGTTTTAAAGTCAATTACTACATATTTTGTGAAAAATTAGAAGCTGACAAAAATTAGTCACAGTTATAAACAAGTATATTGCGGTAAAGAGAAAGTGGTTTGAGTGTTTCACGCTAATAGAAGTTTATCATGAAAATAATATTAATAAAAAACCATTTGATATACGTTAACCTTGTAATTTCTATATATGCAAATTTTGCAGCTATAAACTAATATACTGACACTTTAATAGCAAATGATAGTCATTTATAGTAATATGCTAATTTTTTTATTTATTTATTTATTTTTTTTAAATTTTTTGACTGCATTGCATATATTTATTTAATGTTTTAGTAACATATTAACACGTGCTGTAAATTTTGCTTTAATTTATCAACTGTAATAAAATCTTTTATTTTTAAATGTGTACGTGTTTTGCTAATTATATATGAAGTCAAATTGATATAAGAAAACTTTTTTTATTTTTTTTTTGCAATTTTAAATGAATTTTTTTTAAGGGTTTAATAGTTCATTTAGAGTTTAACAAATGCTAGTGATTAAAATAGAATTTTAAAATTTATTGTATTTTTAAAAGATCTAAGATCATCATCATTATCATCATAATCATAATCCCCATTTTTTACCGCCTAGGCAGTTTTGGGGGCTTGTTTATAGAGGGCAATCCACTTTTGGCGATCCTGGGCGAGATCATTTCTTCTTTTCCAATCCATGCCTGTTTTTCTCATGTCTACCTTAGCTCCTTCTTCCCATTTTAGTCTGGGCCTCCCTCTCTCTCTCTCTCTCCTGCCGTCCACTTTGGCGTTGTAAATGAGTCTGGCAGTTCGACTAGGTTCCATGCGCAGTAGGTGTCCCAGCCATCTCAGCCTGTTTTGGCTCAATGTTTTCAATAGCTGGCTTGATATCAAGATTTGCCCTAATTGTGACATTGCGAACTCTGTCTTTTCTAGTTTTGCCTTCTACTTTCCTTAGGGTAACGCATTTCCAAGAGGCTTGGATTTTCCACAGATGCTTGGTAGTCAGTGTCCACGACTCACTAGAGTTGGTCAGAATAGGGAGGAACGTCGATCTGTACACAGCCATTTTGGTACTCTTACTCACTTTCTCGACGGTTCAAGAAGCCTCTTCTGACAGCCTTGAACATCCTGCTTGCTGCTCGCACTCTCTCAGTGATTTCGTTATAGAAGAAGCCGTTTTCCTGTAAATGAGCTCCAAGGTACTTAAAGGATTCATTTTTTTTTTCAATTATTTCTCCATTTAACCTTATCACTCTCATTGCTCTTCCAGGTTTCTTTCCCATCTTCATCACTTTCGTTTTAATCGGGTTGATTTTCATGTTGATTTCCTTCAGTTCGTCTTGTAATATTTTTGAATTTTTCTGAAGGTCTGTATCACTTTCAGCTAGAAAAGATCTAAGATATCAAAGTAAATACGATATTATATAATCATATTCATTATATATACCTATATATATAATTATACAAATGTATATATTATTCAAATAATAAGATACAGTAATCTGGTTGACTAAAACATGAAATCTGTAGCGCAATTATATGTTTGGCAAACCGGTTTTTTTTTTCAGATTAATAAAATATATTTCGAATGAATTGTTGTATTTTGTTTTTAAAACTTTTTGTTATTATGGTGGAAACAAATGATTTATATTTAATTTTCAACAATTATTTAAAAAAAAATGTCATATTTATAAATTGATTGAATATTAAATATGATTTTATAAACTCTATTCAAATGTTTTTAGACTTGAACCTATAGTAAGTAGTGGTGGCTGCGCTTGGTTTCTTTTAAAATTGTAACCAAGCCTCTTTGTAAGATCTTGCGGTTTCTTGTCAGATAACATTCCTTAGCGTTCTCTGCATAAAACAAACTAACGTTAGGATTATTACGTTTATATGTTGTGTAGTATATACTGTTAGAAATATGTATATATTTGCCTTTTCGTTTGTTTTTTTTTGCATTAAAGGTTCGGAATTGTGAGATTTGTATTGATTTTTTCACTTTCTCTTAATAATAATAATTAAGAGGAAGAATTGCGATCGTGCCAGATATTCATAATTGAGTTTTACACCGGAAATATGTACATGTTTTGCGGTCCCCTGAGTCCAAAAGGTGAAGGTAAAGTGGTTTTTTTAGAAAATACTTTAGCTACGGTGCTAGTTAGGGTCATATTCACCAGTCTAATCACTTCCGCAGGCACTTGCAGGAATTTTAGACATCTAATAAGCCCTGTAGGTCATAAGCCATTTTGAAATCCACGTAAAGCTGATGAAGATCTAGATTATTTTCATAAAATTTGTCTAACACCGCTTTAATGGTAAAGATATGGTCTGTTGTTGATCTTTCTTTTCGGAAACCGCACTGGTAGTCTCCAAGGCCGCTTTCTGCTACAATCGCCAAACCTTCTCAGTGCACTGCCGACCTTCGTACAGTATTCTCTCGTTACAGACAACATTGCCCATCACCGGACAGTGAGTTGTAAAAAGACTTCTAGGAAGAAAAAATCTAAGAGCAGCACAGCTTGACTCGAACCCGGGTCCTCCGCGTGGGAGTCCAGTGCGCTAACCATTTAGCTATTCCCTTCCCTCTTTAAGATTATATTATTATATTTTAAAGAAAAAGAAAACTCATTCACTCCAGTTATTAGAGAAAAACAAATTTATAAAAGTGATGGCTATTTATTTGTATTATAAGTAAATAAAGTTTAATGGAATAAAGCTAGCAAAAATTCACTACACAAAAACTGTACTCAATAGTTTCATTACTAGCCTTAGCAAGCGCTACTATCGTGTTACCGATTGCACTTTAACTACGCATGATTTCCTCTGTCGCGCCCACTGCAATGAATTGGACGAATATGCTTCAACGTGGGCAGCCAAAATCCTTAGGGCTTAGAGAAGATTGTTGTAAAGGGTTATTCCATTGCGATCTGAAAGATCTATTGTGCCCTCCGGGGCCTTCTCCAATGCACAGCCGGCCTCCAAGCAATGTTCTCTAGCTACAAATAACACTGCCCATCACCGGACAGTGACATGTAGAGGCTCCTAGGAAGAGAAAATCTAAGGGCAGCATGCTGGATTCGAACCCGGGACGTCCGCATTGCTAGTCCAGCGTGCTACCACTGAGCTAATCCCTTCCCTACTTTTTTTTTGAAAATTAATTGTGAACATTCAATAAAAATCCATATGCAACAGGTTTAAACATATGGAGTTCCTTATCATTATTTTAAACGTTCCTTTATCGTTATTTTGTCTCACGCGTTGGTCTAGTGGCTAGCGAACTCGCCTTTCGTGCGAGAATTATTCAGGGTTCGATTCCCGTGAAGCCAAAGAGAGATGCTGACCCAATATCGTGATGAAAAGTGGAAAGTAGAGGCTCCTAGGAAGAGAAAATCTAAGGGCAGCATGCTGGATTCGAACCCGGGACGTTCGCATTGCTAGTCCAGCGCTACCACTTAGCTAATCCCTTCTTTCTAGGGCTTAGAGAAACGTCACGTAAATATTGATGAGTAAAAAAGTGTCCAACAAGATGGTTTAGTAAGCTAGTATTCACACTAGCTATTTCACTTTTCTTTTCTGGAATAATTAAATTTAATCCCATACAACGATAGTACGAGTATTATTAATAACAAACATTTTATTAATTTGGAAACATTATTTTGTTTAATTTTTAACTTATATTGCATGATTGTGCTACGTGTAAAAGTATCAAGCGGGGGAATAGTTTTTTAATAGCAGCCTTGATGCAGCCCTATCTACACGCACTACGTCTATCTTTACAGGATTTCTTGAGAAATGTTCGTGAGAATTTTTATGATCATTATATCTACATAACCACTAATAATTATTACAAATAGCGGCTTACTTTTCTTTTCTTTCACTATTCCAATCAAAAAGCTAGAAAGTCTGTTTAACATTTTGAACTTCATTTCCTTTATTTACTTTTTTGAAGCCAGCATTTTGTAAATGTAGGTTACTAGGAGGAGCACTCTTTCACGATGGTAATAAAGAAATGATTTTAATTTTTTGTTTTCTGATACTTTAGTTGGTGTTGGG
Source organism: Triatoma infestans (assembly GCA_011037195.1). Lineage (NCBI taxonomy): Eukaryota > Metazoa > Arthropoda > Insecta > Hemiptera > Reduviidae > Triatoma > Triatoma infestans. The sequence continues at coordinate 57,358 of JAAEAF010013828.1, read as the reverse complement.
GCTATACACTAGGTTGTATTAGCATGTTTCGCACTTGTTATCCAGTCGCTTTTTGATATCTCACGTCAACAATGGCAATTTTTTTTCTTGACCGATACGATTATCCTAACAGTCATTTTAATCCGTATAAATAATTTCCATTAGATTGGACCCATAGATTGGATCCGTATAAATAAGTTCCATTAGTAGATGGACGCTATGTACAATCTGGGATCAAAGCGAACTCTCACATGCTTTACCGGACTAAAGAAAAACAAAAACAAAATAAAAAACAAGTAAATATAAAAAAAAAAAAAAATTAGCAATAATTTATTCAATGTTAGTAAAAATCCGAATTTTGGTTCGAAAGTCCGGTTTTTGGGAATCGATAATTGTAAAAGTTCGAATTTTGGTTCGTTCCTTGGATTTTCCTCGGCTTGAGTTTAAAACAATTTGAAATGACATTAAAACGGTTTCTCGAGCTTTACGGATTTTCGAGAAAGCTTGCAAATCAAAGCATAAATTCTGAAGTATTTCCGCAAAGTCCAACGACCTATTTAGTGTCTTTCATCATCAGACTGATCTAATAGAAGAAATATTATCAGAATATCGGGGCTTAATCAGCTAGTACAAATAGAATCTATCCAAAATAATTAATTCGATCCACTAATTTTATAAAAGGATTAAAGTGATATTAAAAATATATACACATATGTACAGCTATATTACTGTAATAGGATCCGAAGAGCGGTAAGATCCAACTAATCTCATTACTCAGTCTAAATCTCTCGCATTTAAATTTCTATTTATGTGTAAAGTCCTGCCTGTTTGTGTCTCCATTTATTATATAGTGTGTGGTATTCATTCTAGCTTATTTCTTAAAAACCGTACCTCATTAATTTCTCTCCTTCTAAAACTTATTGAATTGATGAAGGGTTTTTGAGAAATAAGGTAGAATGAATGCTTTGTAATAAAATAGTGACACAAACTGCCAGGACTTTACACGTAAATAGAAATTAGGTAGCGAAAGATTTAGACTGAGTAAAGAGAAGGGTTATAGTTGGTTGCTGATGCGTTGTAACTGCTGTATAAACTGTTCTAAAGAATGTTCCTTATAGGGGTAGCGCAGCTGTATATATACAGAGTCTCCCACTCTAGTTTAGCCTAAGTAGCGAGTGAGATTCTCAGTTTGTGTGTGTGTCTCTCTCTCTCTCTCTGCTTTAGATCCCTCTCTTCGGATCCTATTATATTACTATTGTGGTAGCGGTTTCATTTCTCGCCGTCTTTTCTAAGTGCCCTCATTGTTAGCATTTCCGGAAGAAATAAAATACTTAGGAAGTCTTACTAAAATACGTAATTAGTTAGTCACGAATCTGTATGGAATCAGGATTTTTAAGCTAACCAATTTTGATTTGCAAATCCAGAGTCGGTAAGTAGGTCACTTCATCTTTGTTTTGTCTACATTTGAAAATAAATCTAGTTTCCGAGTTGTTAGACTTTGTGTTATATGGAAATAAATATGCGGCTTTAAGCCATTTAAAAAAAAAAAAAAAAATCTTGTGTGAAACACTCACACAACTTTCTCTAACTCCAGTTCTCAAAATTATAATTGACAATTTTTGTAGTTAGTGTACCAAATTTAATGAAATTCGCCGAAAACTGAAAAAACTGTTCAGTAAAAGCTCACTTCCGGTTTACTAATTTTCTTGAAACTTGGAATTTTTGGCCATTTATTTATTTCTAATTAATTTTGTTTGGATGATAGAATTGTATAATCAACTATGATAGCATTTTAAAGAAAAACATAACCCCACCTCTTCCATAAAAGTGCCCTTAAATGAATGTTCTTAGAGAAATGTTTTAAATAAAAGTTGTAGATCTTTGTATGCGTAGTTTATATAATAAGTTTCAAGAAAATCATCGGGGCCATTTTTTTGAGAAAATCGCGAAAAAGTGAAAAAAACCATTTAGTAAAGTGGTATAGTAAACGCACTTCCGGTTATGCGATTTATTTCAAACTTGGAATTTCAACAATATATTGATTCTAATTAACATTATTTAGATGAGCGAATTGTGTAATAAACTGAAATAGTACTTTAGATGAAAACCTAACCCCACTCCTGCACCAAAAAGTGCCCTTAAATGAATTTTTCCAGAGAAATGTTTTAAATAAACGTTGTAGCTCTTTGTATGTGTAGTTGATCTACCAAATTTGAAGAAAATCGTCGGAGCCATTTCTTGAGCTATGCTGTTCACACACGCACACACAGACCAGTTGCTAAAAACTACTTTTTTGGACTCAGGGAACCTCAAAACGGATATTTCCGGTGAAAACTCGATATCGAAAATTTGACACGATTATAATACTTCCTCTTACTAGAAATAAGAGAAAGTAATTATACATTAAGAATTAATTGTAGTATCAAGCAAACAAAAAACAAACAAAAAAAAAGTGTTTATGTATGAACAAAATATCTCAAAACAAAACAAAAAATCATAATGAAGCTTAAGCTTAGAGTCCCATGTAAAACTTATCACCACATCTGATACGAAGATTTCAGTCAAAATCTGCCAATCGGAAGTGCGTCATTACTGAATGTTTTTTTTCTATTTCAGTTGCTCACGATTTTCATTAAACATTGCATCAAGTAAATTTCTATCATTTTTATTTGAGTCATTTTCCCGGGAACAGTTTGAATCATTTTTTGGGAGCCTTGGGGGGGGGGCAGTAACGTTTAAAGCTTTCCTCTATAGTATCAATTCAGTTAATGTAGATTATTACATATTATATAAAAGAATAAATTTAATTAAGAAATTTAAAAGATCGATGATAATGATAAATTATAGAAACCAGGTATTATTAAAATTCCTGAACTTTGAAATGTTCACTAAAAAACTAATGGCGCAACAGCCCATGAAGGGCCAAGGCTTGCCAGACGGCGATTTGTATTAGGGGCGAGGGCAGCACGCCGCAAGTTCTCTCGCCGTTTTGTTCCCGGCCTTCGCTATCTAGGGCTCTACCAATCTAGTAGTTTTCCACTTTTTCTCATGATGCTGGATCAACACCGACTTTACCCTCATGGGAATCGAACCCTAAATTCTCGCACCAAAGGCGAGTGCGCTAACCACTAGACCAAAAATTTTAATTAACATCACGAAATATTTGGCCAAACTGTTCACTAACCAGTTTTTTCTTCAGCAGTTACCAATATCCGCCATTGTTCAAGATTTTTCTTATAACTTTACCCCCTGGCCGACTCATATTTCTTAAATATGTGTGATTCAATCACCATTCTGAGTGTTTCATACCAGATTTTTTTAATTTTTTTTTATGAATATTAGTACGTTTAGGCATCAGCAGCAGAAATATCATTTGAAAATTGGATCACAATGGACTTTTTGATAGTATGCATAGTTTTTCTCCGAATGTAATGTAGAAAATTTATGAGTCATTTTCTGTCTGATTTATTTGAAGTATTAATAAAGATCGATATATATATATATTTTTTTTTACTTCTTTTAATCTGGACACAATGTGTGGACAGTGTGGTAGACAATTACAAGATTAGTGCGCTACTTCCTTTCATTAGGATTGCATGACCAGTTTCATTGCCCCCCCCCCACTCCGGTGTTAACTCTATATAGAATTCTAGTGAAACCTGGCCAGTGTACATTTTTACGACCAGTGTTGTGTGTACATTGTCCCTTCCATCCCTACTACCTAGTTATTGCCAACAACGTCTTTGGAATGTAAACAACTGTTCTATGTACCCACTATTCTCCATAGCATCCTCTTCTTAGAATCTTCTAGTTTCAATACAACTAATATAACGATTATAAATAAAGCTTCTTCTACTTAAAAATTGGTGAAAAAAAAAAAACCGTTTAAATAGTTTAAGTAGATAATAGATTTTAAGTAGATGAGATATGTTGTAGTTTCCATAAGGACAAACACTTTTAAGCGCCTTCAGAAACCTCTTTGAAAACTTTGCTACAGTAGTATCTGAGATCATGACGGGCTCATAACTCGCACACACATACATATAAATAGATACGATAATTTAAATATAAATTGTGAGTTCATTGCCAAATCGTATGTTCTCATTATTACCTTTTACGGGTTTTATGAACCTGCTAATGTTACTCTAGTTATTGTAGCAATGTTTTTTTAACGTAACTTCGTAGTTCGACTACATTAATGAAGTGGCACATTGCTATTATCCTCAAAAAATGTTCCGAAAATTTTTTGTTTTTTTCTTAGTACGCCATCATTGGTCGCGGCTAATCAGCTATTCGACGTCGAGCTTCCCAATACAATACCAAACTCTCCATAGATTTGATATTAATAAAAATTTCACGTCCGGTAAGCGAGGATATACGGTCAAGGTGCATAGTTTCCTCTCCGCACAAGACACAGGATGGATCCGTTACCACTCCAATTCGTTGAAGATGATCCTGTAAATAATCGTGCCCTAAAAATAGCATGCGCAAGTAAGCCAGTCTAAACTCTTCTCGGTAAATCGAGGAGAATGCTATCTCTTTTGGTTCAACAAATGCCGACCATTGCTTTCCCTATGCACTAGATCTGTGAGTGTTCAGCTCTTGCATTTGAAACTTAGATGCGGCTGTCTATTTAAGGTTATTTATTGAAACCGGTGTGTCCGGCTGAACCATCTCTGCCCCCCCCTTTTTTTTGCCAACCGATCAGCCTGGTAAATATGCCGCAGTGCCCCGGTATCCATTGAAATATAATGGTCTTTCCAGTTCTGCTAGCTGCGTCTATAGCTACTTTGTACTGTGACATGATACAATCATTTGAACTTCCTGAACCAGCCACGGCCAATAGCGCCGCCCGAGAATTCACAAAAATGATGATTATGCTGCCAAGGCCCATATGTCACTGCATTTACTGCTTCAAGCAAAGCATCAATATTTTGATCCGTCCTTCTTACCCACCGCAGACGTCAACTGAAAAACTTCCGTATACACTCCGGCTCCCCCTATTTTACACCTGGCAACCTGGGCTCAGCCTTCCGTATACACATGGAACCATTCAGGACGGGGGGACCAGGAACGTATAGTTTCCAAGGTGATAGGACCTTAGCAAATTATTCGGGCGTCACTCGTTTCAAAAAGTGATAGACTCTACTGTATACTATTAATATGCGATTTTTTTTTCTATGCGAATACTTTAGAACAATTTTTTTTTAGAAAATTGCGAAGAAGATGGAATTTTTCTTGTCATATGCGATGATGAAGCATAAACGAATTATCAAATTTGAGCTTTGTGTGATTTTAGTTTTTCAGTTATTTTTTTCACACACACACAGACAAACTATTTGATAAAAAAATTGTTTTTCGTCTTCACAAAATCTCCAAACTTGTAATTCCAGTATAAACATCGTAATACTTACCTCTGAAAAAAACTGCAAACATGGTGGATTGAAGTTAGATAATATAGATAATGAAGAATATAATATGGAAACTTCAGAGGGAAGATACAAATAATTATCTATTTATTTAGAGAGATAATATTTCCAACTGGGAATGTTCTGATTCTATATGGTACATTCATGAGGTGAAGTCATTTTAAACTTACTGTATTTATTATTTATACGGTCTGAACACTGTAGTCAAAACAATGAATTGAACTTTATTACTGGGAGCTTTTTAAAAGCTTTTATGGGTATTATGAAATTTTAATTTTTTTTTCCCAATTCTTTGTAATACCTGACATATTTCTTATTATTATCGGATCCCAATCTAATGGAGTCTACAAAAGTCATGATCAAATTTAAATAATGAAGTAAAAACATGTGAATTGTAAGTTGCATTATAATCAGTTGGCATGGTTTTATTGCATCACTTTTTAAAAGCCAACATTAACAAGGACACCGGATTTTGTATTTATTTTTCTGGCACATCCTATGATCTACTTCCAATCTTTTTCTAAATCTTCCTGAATTAAGGTAGATAGATAGGGATTCGGATTAATTGGTTAGAAATATAATATCCTTATTCATTAGTAATCGAAGGAGGTTTTAAAGTGTTTTATTTATTTATTTATAAGATATTATTGTAGAAATATCTTTAGATTTTTGATATAAATAAATTACTTCCTCTTATTCCGTCCTAGTAAACAGGAAGTATTGCGATCATACTAGATTTTCGAAATTGAGTTTCCACCGGAAATATATTTTTTGGGATCCCCTAAATACGGAGAATAATATTTAGAGAATGTTCTGGTGCATATGTATATCATAGAATATCACAAAATCGAAAAGTCCACAGGAGGCTCAAACTTGGTATTAGGTTTAGGTATTACTACGGCATCAGATATCCATCAACCGGAAATGCGATTTTACTGATTGTTGTATTTTCTATTCTAATCGTATAAAATTTTCGATATCGTGTTTTCACCGGAAATATCCATTTTGAGGTCCCCTGAGTCCAAAAAAGTGGTTTTTAACAAAGGGTCTGTGTGTATGTATGTGAACAGCATCGCTCAAAAACGAAAAACCCGTAGAAAGTTGAAACTTGATATTCCGTTTAGGTATCTCACATAGCATCTGACAGTCGGTCATCTGTCAAAATTCATTAACCGGAAGTACCAACTTTACTTGTTGGTTTTTTTTTTTACTCAAAAATAGCTATGACGATTTTGTTCAAACTTGGTATACTAACTACACATACAAAGACCTGCATCTTTTATTTAAAACATTTCTCTGGGAAAATTCATTTAAGAGCAGTTCTGGTGGAAGGGTGGGGTTAGGTTTTCATCTAAAGTGCTATTTCGGTTTATCAAACAATAAACAATTCTATCAACTAAAAAATGTTAATTAAAATTGAATATATTGTTGAAATTCCGAGTTTCAAAAAAAGATCGGATTACCGGGGAAGTGCTTTTTACATTACCACTTAAGTAAATGATTTTTTTTTTTCACTTCTCGCGATTTTCTCAAAAATGTCTCCGACGATTTCCTTGAAACATCGAATATAAACTAAACATACAAAGATCTATATCTTTTATTTAAAACATTTCTCTGCAAAAATTCATTTAAGGGTACTTTTGGAGGAGGGGTTGGGTTATGTTTTTCTCTAAATTGCTATCATAGTTGATTATACAATTCTATCATCCAAACAAAATTAATTAGAAATAAATAGGTGGCTGAAATTCCGAGTTTCAAGAAAATTAGTAAACCGGAAGTGCGCTTTTACTGGACAGTTTTTTCAGTTTTCTACGAATTTCAATAAATTTTTATATAATTCTAGGCTGAGTGAAATGATTATTTTGTTTCGAATCTAAATTATTAAAAATTAGAAATAGACCATTATTCTGATTTTCAATAGAACTTGCTGATTTTATTTATTTCCCTTTTTATATAAATGTCGGGATTCTATTTTAATTTTGTACATATATAAAATGACTTTTTAAATCCATTTAGATCTATATTTAGCTCGGCTAGTATGTATAAAGTTATTTATTCGTATTTCTTTACAATATGGTGTAGCCAGCCATTTAAATAAAAAGTCAAGCCAACAGGTGTTTGAGTAGCCCAGCATAAACCGCTTATTTTTTCTTCTTTTTTTTTTATGGTCTTTGTGTAACCTTGTCATTTCTATTCATCTTAATAGTGAAGGACCTTTTCTTCTGTAAAATCACCACATTGTCTACGGCCGACAATCCACCAATTAGAATGTCACGTAACAATCGCAACATTTTTTTTTTTTTGTGGACTATCAGATGTATGATAATCTCTAGTGGTATTTAATAAAAACCGCTTACGTATATATATTCCTGTTTTGTAAATTTTAAAAAATATTATAAATTCTGGTATTTTATCCGTCGTAGCATGCATATTTATATTGTTTCTGACCGGTTTCGGATTTTCATCCATCATCAGAGCAAATTCACCAAGTTCGTGTAGAAAGTTCACTTTAACGTAATGTTACTGTTACACTCACACAACCAACAAATGTGAGTGTAACTGTAAGGGTGTTGTGAGGAGATGTTGGTTGTTGATGATGATAGATAAACACCTTAAGATTGGTTTAAGATATATAATTGATATGTGTATATATATAACTGACTGCCAGGAACTTTACACTTTAGAATTTAGAACTGAACTGAACTGACAGACTGACGTGGCTAAAATGATATGTACGGAGTGTGAATCAATAGAATGATGTCTGATGTGTAAGACTGAATTGAACAGAATCCTTGACTGTTTCTCTCTCTCATATATATATATCCACTGGCCGAACCTCTCCTCTCTGTGCGAGAGGGGCTGTTTCTCTCCGCTAGAGTGGATGAGTGGTGGGGGTTCACTGGTTCACTAAAACCCCTACATCATGCAAATCAATCACGTATCTGTACTGTTTGCGTAACTGGGTGATGTCGTTTGGATCGACTTTTGTGTGATCCGCAGACTTCTTTTTAACAAGAATCACGGGATGCGGCCAGTTACTCGTCGATGGTTCAATTATTCCTCTATCCAGATTATCTTGTATTAGTGCTTTCAGTATGGGGGCTTCTGAATGTGATAGTTTGTAAGGTCGACTGTGTACAGGCGGATGATTTTGTTTTCTAAATTTGTTTTATGCATTATGTTGTACGAAGAAGGCCTTGATAGAAACGTTTGCTTAATTTATGTAAACTTAATATTAATTTGTTGTGGTGGTTGGTTCCGCAGAGCTGGAAAGCATCAGAGACATTTTCCGTGGTAGCCTGCTTCGTTTTGTGGTCATCGACCGGTTTCGGGCGTTCGCCCATCTTCAGGATGCGTTTTTCAGACAGTGTGCCAACACAGACTCGTACAGAGACTTAGCTTCACACTAACTCTCTAACTAAATTAAGTGAAAATTAAGAGTTAGTGTGAAACTAAGTCCTGTACGAGTCTGTGTTGGCACACTGTCTGAAAAACGCATCCTGAAGATGGGCGAACGCCCGAAACCGGTCGATGACCACAAAACGAAGCAGGCTACCACGGAAAATATCTCTGATTAATATTAATTCATAAATAATGGACGAAATCGATTTCTTGCGAGCAGGAATGCAGGAATGCGCAGCTGGGGATATGGCCGGGGCTGGAAATGATATGTACGGAGTATGAATTAACAGAATGATGTCTGATGTGTAAGACTGAATTCAACAGAATAATCCTGACTGTCTCTCTCTCATATACATATACATTGGCCGAGCCTCTCCTCTCTGTGCGAGAGGGGCTGTTTCTCTCCGCTAGAGTGGATGAGTGGTAGGGGGTCACTGGTTCACTAAAACCCCTACAGTAACAGTAACATTAAATTGAAGTGAACTCTGTACACGAACTTGGTGAATTTGCTGTGATGATGGATGAAAATCCGAAACCGGTCAGGAACAAAAGGAATATGCATGCTATGACGAATAAAATACCAGATGTTATCCAGCATTGTGGACCCCCATTCACATATTCAAAAATATTATAAATTTTACTTAATAAATTATTTTTAAAATTAAAATATGTTGTTAAACTGTACTTATTTCTACATTCTCGTAACATGTTTCACATTATATACATGACAACCCCACATTTTTGTAGTATTGTATTGTGTTCTGCTTTTTTTTTACAGGCTATTTGATCATGTTGCTCATTTAATTAGGAATAATTATAATAAAAAATGTGAAATTATGAATATAACTGCAGGAGTTCGCGAGAAGCGGTCTATGAAAACACTTTTTCAAAAATGAACTAAAAAAATGACTGACTGACCATTTTCTGATCACATAAGCAACTCTTTCCATCATATCAAATTTTATTCTATTTTTTTGTGTGTGTGTTTAGTGTGCTTAATGAAAATTATACCGTTTAACATTTTTTTTTATTTTTATCCCTGAAGAAGGTAATAAATTTGTCGAAACGTAGGATAAGTTTTTAAAAAGTGTTTTCATTGACCGTTCCTCATGAACTCCTGCAGTTATTAATATATCGATCGAGAATCTTTATTATCATTGTGAATATTAAAAAACTTTGTATTAGCTTGAAGTATTTATTTTTATATAATTTAAGTTTTTTCCATTTTCTCCTATAATTTGCTGATGCAATAACACATACAAATGAATTTTCACCTACTATTTAAATTCTTTTTCATTATATTATAAATCTAATTTCTTCCTAGTCAGTGCTGACAAAGCCCGGGGTCCGACGTAAACATTCTGCGCGAGCCCTCGAGAAAATCAATGTGTTTTCAAACTGCCATTTTTTTTTTTATATAAAGTCGAGTAGATATTTTGAATTTCCATTATCCCCCCCCCCACAATGAATAAAATGGAACATAAGGATATTTCGAAAAAATTATAAGAGAATATAAGATCATTTTATTTTTCTAGCTGGCGTCCCTCAAGAAGCTATCCTCAGTCCTATCCTATTTTACTCTTACTGCCATGACATCCCTATACAAACGCACGCCTCACTAACCACAAACGGTGATGACACAGTGACCGTCATTCAACAGTATGACCCTCAAAGGCAATAACAAAACTGCAAACAATTTCGGACAGATTAACAACATAGTATAAACTGGAAACAAAACATCAACAGAGCCAAGAGACGGACAAAAATTCGGAGTTAAATGACGTCACAGCTAATAGAAAGTTTTGGTGATGGGTGGAGCTTAACTAACAGCCGTACAAGTGTCACAATTTGCCGAGCTAAACATTTAGCTTTAATTTAAACAAACTGTTTCTGCATTATCCACAATATTCTTATAAGTTACAGTAAATAATTTAGAGATTGATAACGGCAAAGAATGGATTTATATACCTTTTAATTTATTTTCTCTTACTTCTAGTATTGTTTGTAAACGTGTCAAATTTTCGATATCCAGTTTTCACCGGAAATATCCGTTTTGAGGTCCGCTGAGTCCAAAAAAGTGGTTTTTAGCAAATGGTCTGTGTGTGGGTGTGTGTATGTATGTGAACAGCATAGCTCAAAAATGAAAAACCGTAGAAAGTTGAAACTTGATATTTCGTTTAGGTATCACCGTTGAATCTGACAGTACGTTATCTGTCAAAATTCTCAACCGGAAGTACCACTTTACTTGTCGTTTTTTTTTACTTTTTGCGATTTTCTCGAAAATGGTTCCGACAATTTTCTTGAAACTTAGCGTATCAACTACATGTACAAAGAGCTACAACTTTTATTTGAAACATTTCTCCGGGAAAAATTCGTTTAAGGGCACTTCCGAGGGAAGGGTGGGATTAAGTTTTCATCTAAACTGCTATTTCACTTTATTAGACAATTCTGTCTTCTTAATAATGTTAATTAGAATTAAATATGTTGTTGAAATTCCGAGTTTGAAAAAAATCGAATAACCGGAAGTGCGTTTGTTTTAACACTTACTAAATGATTTTTTCACTTTTTTCGCAATTTTCTCAAAAATGGCTCCGACGATTTTCTTGAAACACTGTAGATAAAGTACACATACAAAGATCTATAACTTTTGTTTAAAACATTTCTCTGGGAAAATTCATTTAAGGGCAATTTTAGGGGAAGGGAGGGGGGTTACAGCTTTCTCTAAATTGCTATCATAGTTGATTTTACACTTGTATCATACAAACAAAATTAATTAGAAATAAATAGATGGCCAAAATTCCGAGTTTTTAGAAAATCAGTAAACCGGAAGTGCACTTTTACTGAACTGTTTTTTTTTTCAATTTTCGACGATGTTCAATAAAATTTGGTACACTAACTACAAAATTTGTCAATTAAAATTTTGAGAACTGGAGTAAGAGAAATTTGTGTGAGTGTTTCACACCAGATTTTTTTTTTTTTCAACAACTGATGACATAAACTATAAAAAATGACAATATCCTCAAAAAGCCTCAAAAAGTGAACAAAGCCTTTATGCGTGTAATATAAGAATTTAAAGGAAATCGCGAAAATTTGAAAAAAATAATTATATAACTTTCAATAAAGTTTCACATCACGGTTCAAATTTTGTTCACAAAAACACACACACACACAGGCAACTTCAAAACAGTTCAATGAAAGCTTAGTTTCAAAAAATCTCTAATAAAATGCAAAACAATATCCACAAAGGCTTTGGATATTTTAATTTTCATTTATAAAATAAATATTATAAATTACGTATTTAAAAATTTAGTCAGGAAGTTTTGAAATACAAACAAAATCAGCTATGTTGAATCATTTTTTAGAGTTGTTTGTTAGTTTAACCTAATTCTTTTTTTCAACTACGTATTATTTTTAATTTTTTTTTTTTTTGGGACCCGAGTTTTATATTACAAAATTTTGTAATTAATTCGTTTCCTGTAATTTATGACAAAACTTTAAAAGAATCACGTCGCAAAAGAGAAAATCTGGTTAATTCCCGTTATAGCACACACACACGCACAAAACTAATAAATAAATTATAAACAGAAACAATTTACCATCAAAATAAAAAAAAACAAAAATAAAAAAAAAACTTTCAAATGATTACGAGAAGGGCAGATTTACACCCTTGTAGACAAGTAAATTGTACATTATTGCTAAAACATTATAAGGAAGAATTCATATACAACCTTTAACCTCAAATCTTCTTTCACAAAAAAATGTTATAATGGTTTTAAAATAATCGTACGTATTTTATGTAACGGTGGTTTGTGTATTTCGTATTTATTATTATATAAAAATATTTTATTTCATATTTTTACTTTATTTCTACTTTCTCTTATTACTTTTGTGATTGTGTGAGATTTTTAAATATTAATATTTTTCCGAAATTATAGAAATATAACATATTGCTGATATACGTAATGCTAGGACGATTCTATCATCTACATATATCATATCAATAAGAATTGAATTGGGTTGCCAAATATCTACGAGTTTGAAGAGCTGGTGGGAAGACAACTCCCTATTTGATAAATAGTACTCTACAAGAGAGCGTTAATAATATTGTAACTAACACCATATAATTTGAAATTTAACGTCAAAATTTACGTACAAGTATGCATAAATAAATTATTTCGATAAAATATTACAAATAAATAAAATGGTATGTTTTATACCTGTGCAATTAGCATTCCAAGTTTAAATGAAATCGTTATAATTTTTTTCCCCTTTTTTAAGAAAATCCCCCCCCCCCAAATGTGTTGGTGTATTGGTTATGAGCATGGACTTGTAAGTGGGAGGACCCCAGTTCGAGTCCAGCGTGTAACTAAATTTTATATTTGTTTAAAAAATGTTAATAGTAAAGTTGGTGCTTCCGCCCCCGTCCACGACACCTAATTTGGTAGCTGGACGTTAAGCCCGCCTGAAAAAATAGGCATTACTGTAATTTTTTTTTTTTTTTTTATAGTTTAAGAGAGTGAAGTATTTGAAATAATCAAGAGATCACACTGTTTTTTAAAATAGATACATTCTCTAGGTGAAATTAAGTTACTTTAAAATATCACAATAATAAGCTTATATAAGTATAATGTAATTAATTGGAATAAACTCTTATGTTATAAAATTAAACTGGCACAGTTCTGATGTGTTCTCCTTGGTGTCTACAACAAACTGTCTCTTAATAAATGATCTAGAATAAATGTTAATCTCTATCACTGGCACTGAGTTTAAGAGAGCGATCCCTGAAACAAATGTTTCTGGCTTTGAAAGCAGAATGCAGACTGTTACAAGAATGCCCTGCTCTAGCGGGGGGGGGGGATTTTCTCTTACAAAAAGAGTTAGCCTAACGGATTCCTTGTGCCTTTGTTTCTTTAATTGCAATGATCTTATAATTATAGTACCTGAGTCTAAATACACTTTTTTTGAAGGTAAATTCACTATTTATTTTCCAAAAATTGCTTCATTTAAATATTGTCAAAATTCACTTAACTATATTTCAAAACTATTATTTTTGGATTTCTTTCTTCCACTACAATGTCCAGCTTGAAAAGCCAACTCACGTGCTTAACAGGCTCATTTGTAACGTTATATTAAATAAAGTTTGATTTGATTTGATTTATAACCTCGTCATATACGAGGTGTGTAAATTAAGTAATGAGACTGATTTTTTATCTTTTTTTTATTCAAATAAAATTACAATTCAACATTGTCCCCTTCAAAGTAACTACCTTGGGAAGCCACACAACGCTGAAGACGATTCTTCCATTCGTCATAGCAGTGCTGGAACTCGGATACTGGAATAGACTTCAGTTGGTCGGTTACGGCTGTTTGAATATTCTCCAATGTTCCAAAATGACGTCCCTTGAGGTGATTTTTCAATTTGGGGAACAAAAAAAAGTCACATGGACTCAAGTCGGGTGAATAAGGAGGCTGAGGAGCCACAGGAATGTTATTACTGGCCAAATACTCATTAATTTTTCGGAACCATTTTTGCACAAATTTTTCTCATCCCCAATTCATTAGTCAAAATTTGATGAACGGTTGTGTGAGTCAAATTCAACTCTTCGCCGATCATTCGGACTGTCAAACGACGATCTGAACGCACGAGATCGCGGATTCTGCCAACATTTTCGTCGGTTCTTGAAGATGAAGGCCTTCCGCTGCGAGGCTCGTCTTCAATTGATTCCCTTCCTTCTGCAAACGACTTAAACCACCTAAAAACCTGTGCTCTCGACAAAACATTGTCTCCATAGGCCTGGCACAGTTTTTCAAACGTTTCCGTTGCACTGTGCCCAAGTCTGAAGCAAAACCTGATAGCACAACGTTGCTCGTAATTGATGTCACTCATTTTTAAAACGCACTGAAAAAACCTTGCTCACAAAAAAAGTCACTACGGACAGTGCAACAACTCTAGCATTTTCAAATTTGCACTGGACGTGTATCAGATGTTTACTTGCCCTACCACGCATGCGCCGCATCTCCAGTGTTGCCAGATCGAACACTAGAAAATCAGTCTCATTATTTAATTTACACACCTCGTATATATACAACCAACAAGTGTGAGTGTTACAGAAACATTACATTGCAGTGAACTTGGTGAATTTGCTCTGACGATAGATGAAAATACGAAACCGGTCAGGAACAGTATAAACATGTATGCTACGACTGATAAAATAACAGATGTTAATATTACCTAGATGGTAAAAACCATATATTATACTGAAATATGTACTTTAGAGGAAAAGCTAACGTTATTATTCCCCCCACCCCCACAGAAAAATTAATTTTCTCGGGTAAAATGTTTCAAATAAAAGTGATAAGTATTTATATTTGTAGATTATATATACGAAGTTTAAAGTAAATCATTGCAGCCGTTTTTGGAAAAATTACGGAAATAACCACCATTCAGTAATGTCGCACTTCCGTTTTTGATAAATTTTGCCCGAATTCTTTGTGTCAAGTACGGTTGTAGATCCTGCAATTTTCCGTTTTTGACATTTCTATTAAAACATACATACATTCGCTAAAAATCTTTTTCTCATATTCAGGGACTCCAAAACATGTACTTCCGGTGAAAACTCAAAATTAGGTGGGCGCAATATCCTCCATCATCTCTATATGGGGGTTGTATGAGTGTTTCACGCAGATTTAATTTAATTTTTATTTTAAAGATTAGTAAATATGTAGTTAATTATTAACTTCTCTACAATTAGTAAATTAAATTACTATTTCATTATTTCATTTAATATGCAAAGTATTATATACCTGGAATGCAATTGTAATGCAGTGTACAATATTCAACAGTGGAGTACGAACAATAATAAATATAGACGACCTTGAACTTGTTCGTTCCCCCTTTTTATAAAATACCTCCACGCTTTCTCACGTATTTATCACCATTTTTAAATTATATAATACTGTTCTATACAGGTATATAGAATTATTCAATTAGCTTTAATATTTATATTATCTACATGGGAAAGTAGTTTATAGGGTTTTCTATTTCTTTTTTTTTTCTTTTATTTATTTTCAAACATGTTCTATTAAAATTATAAAACTAGCATTTTACGATAGTGGCTAAAAAAAAAAAAAATTGTTATTATCAAGCTAATATGGAAATACGGTATGCAAATTTGGTGCAATCTTAAAATTTTATGCAATATTTCTCGTACTTTCTAATTAAATATAATTTTTTTCTTATTAGGTGCATAAACAACTCAGGTCTTTTACACCCTTTGAGCTGATCCCTAATTCCTTTATTCGCACCCTATTCCTTCCCATCCGCACAATATGCCTAGGCGCTAATCCCGGCTTTAGGCCCACTGTTCCCAAGTGCAGAAGACAGATTACGCAATCAAGAGTGTTGCCACTACTGAGCGGCATACCATTCGCACATTAATCTCAATTATACTTTAACCTATAAGCACATACATGCTAATAAATACATTCGTTCTAATAAATACTCCCATACTAAATTAAAAGCTAATGAAATTTCGTTGGTGTGATGTGTTGTATGTTTGTTGTAGCATGTAGCATCAGCGGTTTTGTAAAGGGCTTGTGTGGATGTATGTTTTAAAGAGAGAGAAGTATTAGAAATAAGTAAGAGATCACCATTGTTTTTAAAATAAAGATATTAATCTTGAATGAATTTAAATACTTTATATTATCACAATAATATGCTTATTAATATACTGAAACTAGCTAGATTGATTTAACTCAATTATTTTAACTTATAACTGGCACTGAATTTAAGAGAGCGATTCCTGAAACAAATTTTTTGATTTGAATGTCTATTTCAGACTGTTACAGAATTTAGACACTTTAAAGAATGCTCTGCTCTAGTGGGGATTTTCTCCTATAAAAAAGTTGGCCAAGTGGCATTGTCTGTCCCTTTGTCTCTTCAGTAGCACTGACCTTAATTTAGTAGTACCTGACTCTTTTCACTGCACTAAGATACACATAAATTATTGCCAGAATTCTATTTTTCAAACTATAAAATATTCTGAACTATTTTTCAAAATTATTATTAATTTCAAAATTATTATTTCCATTTTTCCCAATTGCTACTTCCACTACACTAATCAGTATTTCGACATTCATTCTTCATACTCATACGATAATGTAATTAAACTTATCTTGTCATAATATATAATAATTCCATTTTGTAATTAAATATACACTTATATAGTAACATAACCCTATAACCTCCTGTACCTACAATCAACAAACCTACCAATATGGTGTGCAACAGAAACAAACGTTGATATAAGAAGTATGCATGCATACTCCGACGGATAAAATACCAGATATTAACCAGAATTGCATTGGCCCCCATCTACATATTCAATAATTAAACTTGCATATTTTACTTCAGTTTTAACTGCGCTACACATAAATGTAGGAACAAAGATGTTAGTCTTTGAGATTTTATTGAGTAAAAATTTTGCGTCCAATTTATTTCTGTTTCCTGCTTCATCCAAGTTTGAATTTTCTTTATTAACGTAATTGAACTTATAGATATCGTGTGGTTTCGCTAAGCACCGGGGCATTATAGGTTATCCTTATTTATCTGATTTTTTGACATTTAAAAAAAAAGTAATCAAAAGCTAATTGGAACAATAAATTAAATAATTTTCGTTCCGATTAATGATAGATCTGATAAATAAAACATATTTATGTTATTCCTCTATAGCAGTTAATTATCCTCAAATTTTGAGGGATTATTACTTGAAGTCAATGTAACATATCAGGAAGATTGACTAATTTACATTATTTGATGTAAATGATGAACCCACATACTGCACTTGCAATTCATATGTTATGATTTAGTTGGTGAGGAGAAGACAGTTTATACTGGGTAAAGTGGCCGAAGAGTAATCCTTGTAGAAGTTAGTAAGTAGCCTTCGCTAATATGAGTCAGTTAAAGATACATGTGGTTAATTAGAATTCTAGCTTGTTCTAACGGTAGTTTAGTAGCAAGTGTGGGCTGGCTTAGTGTGAACCTTTCAAGGCTGATCTTGAAGATTGATAACTTTGTTAATTCCTTATAGTTGATGCGGCGAATGTTGATGACGCTAGATGATCGGCTTTTCTCCCTAGCTTTTAATGGGATTTAGAGACCATCTTACTGGATAATTCTTCTTCTTTTTCTTCTCTGGCTCTACAATCCTTGAAGGATCTTGGCCTCCTCAATCACAACTGCCCACTCCGCCCTGTCCTGGACCAATTTACGCCATCTCCTAACTCCCATCTCTCTCAAATCCCGCTCCACTCCTTCCAACCATCGCTACCTCGGTCTTCCTCTTCTTCTCTGTCCTCCTGGGTGTCCGGCACATATCTTTTTAGGGATCCTGTCCTCCTCCATCCTCTCCACGTGCCCAATCCGCTTAAGCCTTCCCCTCTTTATAAATCCAACCAAATCCTGGTCTTTGTACAGGTCTCGTAATTCCTGGTTGGTCCTTATTCTTCAATCCTCCCCATCTTTAATGGGGCCATATACTTTTCTCAGTATTTTCCCTTCTCATATACTGAGAAGGCGCTCATCACTTCTCGTTAGGGATAATTAGCTCTCCAAATTGTAAATCATTCACTGCTTAATACATTGCAATGGGTGTGATGGAAGAGGGATGCATAGTTGAACTGCGCTTGCAGGCATAACTGTGGGCGACTCAGTACGGCTGCTATTGAACTATTAAGTCCAGCTTTCGTGTGTGTCAAATTTGTTAGCTTGATTCCTTGAGTAATAAAGAAATGAGACTATCATTTCTTTAAACTTTTTAAAAAAAATCTGGTGTGAAACACTCGCACAACTTTCTCTTACTGCGAAATGGCAAATGTTCTTCACACTTAACAATTCTTATTAGTGTTTAAAACCGTCGGCATTTTTATAGTGGAAATCACAAAAAAAAAACAAACTGAAAAAGCTATTAAGTAAAGTCGTCGCACTTCCGCCCAACAGATTTACTTCAACCTGGAGAATTTTGGCAACTTCTATAATACTTAATACAATTATTTAATTGACAGAATTGTATAGCACATTGTTGAACTGAAACAGCATATATTAGAGGAAGCCGTGACCCCACCCTCCCCCCAAAAGTGCCCTTAAAATGCATTTTCCCGGAAAAATGTTTCAAATAAAAATTGTAGCTCTTTGTATGTGTAGTTGATTCTACCATGTTTCAAGCAGTTTTAGAAAAAAATTAACCGGAAACTGAAAACTACTTTTAGTAAAGCGCACTCCCGGTCATCCGATTTTCTTCAAACTCGGATTTTTGACAACATATTGAATTCTAATAAACATATTTAGATGTTAGAATTGTGTAATAAAATAAAGTAGCACTATAGACTAAACCATAACCACACCCCTCCCACAAAAGTGCCCTTAAATGAATTTTTCCGGAGAAATGTTTCAAATAATCGTTTATAGCTCTCTGCAGTATAGTTGATCTACTATCAAGTCTAATGAAAATCGTTGGAACCATTTTCGAGAAAATCACAAAAACTAAAACAAAAAATAAAAAAATTCAGTAAAGTGGCGTTTTCGGTTGATGGATTTTGCCCGAAATCTTCGTGGTCTGATGCGGTGGCAGTATCTAAACGGAATACTAAGTTTCTACTTCCTGCAACTTTTCGTCTATGAGATAAACCATGTTTTTTTAGACCCAGCGGATCTCAAAACGGATATAAAACTGGTGAAAACTCGATTTCCAAAATTTGATACGATTACAGATACTTCCTCTAACTGCTGTAAGAAAGGAAAAAGTAAGAAGGAGATTTTTCTTGTTGGCCGTTAGTTGTAATATGAAAACAATAATTAGTTGGCTTCTCGACCAATTGATGGTAAAAAAACAAAACCAAAAAGTAAATTTTGTAATTGTTTTTTTATTATGACAGTTCGACGTTTCGACAAACTTTGTTTGTCTTCTTCAGGAACAATACAAAACAAAATTATAACATGAACCACAAACGTCGAAACGTCGAACTGTCATAATAAAAAAACAATTACAAAATTTACTTTTTGGTTTTGTTTTTTTTTACCATCAATTGGTCGAGAAGTCAACTAATTATTGTTTTCATGTAAGAAGGAGAAGTTTGAGCAGATATTTGAAATTGAGTTTTCCCACGGAAATGCCAGTTTCGAGGCCCTGAATTTAATAGAACTTTTGAGAAAAATATTAATGCATTTGACTGGGCCCTTGAAATGCTCTTTTCAGAAAGCCTGATTGAATTTTTTTTAATAATAATAATTTCTCTTATACTTTCAAATAATTAAGGCCATTAAATTTATAGTATAGATACTATTTCCATGTTTTATGGTCATACCACTCCTTAAATCTATATATTTGACTTTTGTAAACAGTTTTTTATTGCCCATAGGTTTTATTGACATTTCACCTTGTTTATAACACTTTTGCAATTAATATTTAATTAAAAGTAATTTCTTTTTTAAACTTATATACTATATACTATTATAAATAAGACAGGATAATGAGAATTTACTTATTTAAGTTCGCTGTTTTGGTATCATATATTAAACAATTTTTTTAAATAATATGAGATCTTCTGCTAGCTCAATTTATCAACGTGTAACAGTATCCAAAGGAGAGCAGAGAAGAGAAACAAATGCTAGGACCACTCTCTCGAATTAGAGTGGGAGAAACCATATAAATAAATACAACGACGGGACACGGAGAAGATATAGTTCAAATTAGTTCAGAAGATAGTTCACCAATCACAACATGTCATTAACCCTTCCACTCTACTTTAATCTGCCATCTTTACTGTAAAGTCCAGGTAGTCAGTCAGTGTAACTCATTATTATATTACAGTGTTAATCAGTGTTAACCAAGTCTTGTTAATTTCATCAAACCAGACCAGTGCATTTCCATCCCACCAATTCCATTAGAGAGGGGATGATTTAACAGTATCCAAAGCAGAGCAGAGAAGAGAAACAAATACTAGGACCACTCTCTCGGATTAGAGTGGGAGAAACCATATAAATATTATACAGCGACGGGACACAGAGAAGATATAGTTCAATATAGTTCATTCTATTGAGTTCAGCAATCAACGTGTCATTACCCCTTCCACTCTCTATCTTAATCTATCATCTTTTCTGTGAAGTCCAGGCAGTCAGTGTAACTTATTATTATTATACAGCATTAACCAGTGTTAACCAAGTCTTGTTAATTCATCAAACCAAACCCCAATTCTCTCCATCCAACCAACACCATTATAAACGCATCAAATAATCGCTCAATTGAGCCTTATTAGTGTGAAAAATCCGGTGTGAAACACTCACAAAACTTTCTCTTGCTCCAGTTTACATAGTCGCATAGTCTGCAACTTTTGGAACTAATCTTACAATATGTGGACAGCGTCACATACATTAAAAAAAAAATGAAGGACCATATAATGAATAGCTACAAACTCCAGGTGAAAGAAAAGTTTTTTTAACTAAATATTATGAATTCCTTTGAGAAATTTTTTATGGGTGTTTAACATCAATTTTATTTTGTCCCAGTAGTATAAACGGCCAAATTCAAAATGGCGTAATTTCTTTGGATCTTTTCTGCCTAATTGTCTTTTAACAATGGTATGAAAATTCTGAATTTTTACTTTCTCTTACTCCTAGTAAGAGGAAGTATTGTAATCGTGTCAAATTTTCGATATCGAGTTTTAACCGTTTTGAGGTCCCCTGAGTCCAAAAAAATGGTTATTAGCCAATGGTCTGTGTGTGTGTGTATATGTTGTATGTATGTGAACAGCATAGCTCAAAAACGAAAAATCGTAGAAAGTTCAAACTTGATATTCCGTTTAGGTATCACCATTTTATGGGTGTTTTCCGACAATGGGTCATCTGTCAAAATTCCTCAACCGGAAGTACCACTTTACTAGTTTTTTTTTTTTACGTTTTTGCGATTTGCTCAAAAATCGCTCCAACGATTTTCTTCAAACTTTATATATCAACTACACATACTAACAGCTACAACTTTTATTTGCAACATTTCTCTGGGAAAATTTATTTAAGGGCACTTATGGGGGAGGGGTGGGATTAGGTTTTCATCTAAAGTGCTATTTCAGTTTATTAGACAATTCTATCATCTAAATTATGTTAATTAAAATTAAATATGTTGTTGAAATTCCGAGTTTGAAAAAAATCGGATAACCGGAAGTGCGTTTACGTTACCACTTTACTAAATGATTTTTTCACTTTTTCGCGATTTACTCCAAAATGGCTCCGACGATTTTTTTTTTAACAACTTATATAAACTAAACATACAAAGATGTATGTTCCTCTAGAGTTATATCATAGTTGATTATAGTAGCCAAACAAAATTAATTAGAAATAATAAATAAATGGCGTAAATTCCAAGTTTTAAGGAAATTTATAAACCGGAAGTGCGCTTTTACTGAATAGTTTTTCAGTTTTCGACGAATTTCGTTATATTTGGTACACAAACTATAACCTTTGTCAATTATAATTTGAGAACAGGAGTAAGAGAAAGTTGTGTGAGTGTTTCACCCAAGATTTTTTCTTTATAGCTCACATTAATTATATAAAATAGTAAATAGTATGTTAGAAATGACTTGATTTTTTTGGTATTTTTTTATAAAACATTTTATTGCATAATTTGATAATTTATAAAAACGCACTTCCCTTCGACTGATTTTTTCTTTAAACTCCGAATTTTGTTAGCATATTTAATTCTCATTAATATTATTCAGATGATAGAATAGCCTAATAAACTGAAATAAATAAATAAAAAGAAATAACAGAAAGTAATAATTGCATTTTTGAGGAAAACATCCCTCCACAAAAGCCACCATAAATGAATTTTCACGGAGGAACATTTCGAATAAAAGTTGTAGCTCTTTATATGTGTAGTTGATACACTCATGTTTAAAGAAAATAGTTGAGACTGTGTGTAGTTGATATACTGAATTTAAAGAAAATTGTTAAAGCCGTTTTTAGAAAAATATGCGGAAAATTGAAAAATTACATTTCAGAAATAACACACTTCCGGTCTTCTGATTTTTCTTCAAACTCGGAATTTCCAACAACATATTTAATTCTAATATTTAGCTGATAAAATTGTGCTGAAATAGTACTTTAGAGGACAACCTACCAACCCTTTCTTCCCTAAAAGTGCCCTCAAATACATTTTCCCCCAAGAAATGTTTCAAATAAAAATTGTAGAGCGTTGTATATGTGTAATTGATGTACCAAGTTTATAGAGAAAATCGTTGGAGCCATTTTCGAGAAAATTGCAAAAAAGTGAAAAAAAAAAAAAAAAATTATTCAGTAAAGTGGTACTTCCGGTTGGTTGAGGAATTTTGACAGATAACGTACTGTCAGATCCCATGGTGATACCTAAACGGAATATCAAGTTTGAAGTTTCTGCGATTTTTCGTTTTTGAGATATGCTGTTCACATACATACACATACACACACACACTTTTTATAAAAACCACTTTCTTGGACTCAGGTGACCTCAAAACGGATAGTTCCGGTGAAAACTCGTTATCGAAAATTTGACACGATTACAATACTTCCTCTTCTTACTAGGAGTAAGAGAAAGTAAAAATTTTGTCCATTTTTATATAAGATTTGCCCATTTTATATAAAATATAAGATCAAATTTAAGCTCACTAACTTATTTCAGACATAAATTTAAGGTATTTTAAATTTTATCTCGAATTAGATATTTATCCCTAATGTAAACTATGTTAGCTAAATGTGTTTATTGATTGTTTATTTCTGAGTTTCTGCTAGTTATTTATAAAACTAGACATTTAGTTTTAATTTATGTTCAATTATATTTAGATTTTTATATTTTACATTATATGATTAAAACTCCTAAACAAGCAATAAACATTACCATCTATGATTTTTACTTATATCTTGTCTATGATTTTTAATTCTTTGTTTTGTTGTTCTGACCTTTTTCGGATTCTCATCCATCGTCCGGAATATGGCTATCAAATTCGTTTAGAGGTCTGACTTTGTTTTTGTCACGCACAACACGTATATAATACGTACAATAAGGGAATGGACATAAATTAATTATAATTTAAAAATTGTGTAGATTTTAAATTATAATACACAGTAACTTTTAATGGTATTTTTAAATATTTGGAGGGGCGTTAGGAAATTTGAAGATTATGTTATAAAATAAGAATACATAGGAGATCAGTAACTATAGTTCAAAATATCCAATATTTAAAATTTTTAATTACATTTTATGCTCATTTCTTTTTGTGTTGTTAACTACATGTGCACACACACATGCACACCATATTATAACTTACTGCATACAGTGTGCGCGTGACAGAAACATAACTCTCTCTACATGTATTAAAATAGCATTAATCAGAGACGATAGATGAAAATCCGAAACTGGTCAGAACCAATAAAATGAAGCAAGACTACACGATGGATAAAATCATAGATGTTATCCAACTTTGCTAACCCTTACTTAGTTTTTTTAATATATTCTGTGATTGTTACTTCAAAACCAGGAGTTGTGTAGGCCGACCAGGAAAATATAGTAGTCTAATCATGTACGCGTGAGAAAAACATAACTGTATCGTTATAGTTAAATACAAAACGTATCTAGCATAGTTGTATGTATACATAGTTATTTTTGTGTGGTCTTAAAGTTTAAATTACATTGGCCATAATAACCTAGAAACTACCAGCTGTATATATATATATAATACCGGTGAACTAATAGGAATATCGTATTTATCTATGATATCAAAATAGTAACAGTAAAAATATAGAGCCTGGAAATCAGTACAAAGTAACTAGTAACTATTATTTGGACAGGATGTTTTCATTTTCTAGGTTAGACCGTATGCATATTGATTGAATGAACATCCTGTGCACTATTAAACATTGCTATTAAATATAAATAAAAATCTTTATGCTAAGAAGTGATGCTTAAATAAACTGGGATTTTGTATCGACTTTTGTACCCACATTCTTATAAGAACTATTTTTACTTGAAGGTTGTTCTCAATGTCAACGGGTAAATTATTAGTTTAATGTTTTATTTATTGTTCAGATTAAGTAAAAGATCGGGAGAGAGAGCATTTAATTATTCTTGTTGAATTCAATTTTTGAAATAGCGAAAACATATTCTTTACTTATGAAGGTGTAGGAAGGTGTGCAAAGGAGGTTGAAATTGAGAGATACGCTAGCGAGACTATTGGCCGGAGGTAAAATCATGATACAGTAACTGACGATGTGTTTGTAAACACTTTTTTGATAGCTTAAGATTATTGTATTTAAGACTTCTTTTATTCTTTTTCTTTTTTATGAAGGTTTGGCTTATTGAAAACTGTTTTAAGGCTTCGTGATTTATTAAGGATTTGTTCATAGGACTGGATTGGATCAGAGACATTTTCCAGGTGCCCATAGTAGCATTTATTGGCGGACATGAGCCTCTGGTTTACCTCCTGTTTTAAATCATTATCCACCGTTATCACTGATCCCAGGTATTTAACTATGCGAACCCTTTCAAAGTTGTAATCGTTGACCTGAATGTATGAGTTATACACTCTCGTATCCGTTGTAAGGTACTTGGTCTTATTCTCATTTACTGCCAGCCCCATGTTTCTTGCTGCCCGGTCTAAGGAGATAAAGGATTCTTTTACAGCCGCTGAAGACCTTCCAATGATACAAATGTCGTCGGCATACGCTAAGATTTGCACGCTCTTATTGAAGGATGTGCCTGTGGTTTCAATTCTGGCATCTCTAATTATTCTTTCCAAACCCAGGAGTCTGGGTATCTTAAGCCTTGATCGCATTTGAATTTGTTTGACAGGTTTCCTTGTATCTTGACACGACTGCGTGATAACACCCTATTTATTGGCCAGAATTTTAGTTTTATGCAAAATAATGCCCTTTTTTCACAACTTGCCACCATTGTTGTAGAATATCTCCACGATACTGATAATCCATATTCTAGAGAGATTACCGGCCACGCAGCAGGGATTTTAATCCAATTTAGCATCTTTATTATGAGCTTGGTGGGCGATTAAATAGGGAAATAGGCCTCGTAGCTCTGGTAGAAATATGAGAGGAAATAAGGTTAAGAATTTAGTAAACAGTTTAATAAGGAATAGCTTGGGGGCAGTTATTTAGGTATGAGAAGTTAATAATACGCTTTATTAAAAAAATTTTAATCTTAAAAACTCTGGAAGGAATACCTTACTTTATTTTAAATTCATTCGTTTTTTTTCTGATTAATTTGTTTGCCAAAATTATGTTTAAATTTTTACATTCTTTTACTCCTTGTAAAAGGAGTCTAGAAATCGTGCCTAATTTTCGATATTAAGTTTTCACCGGAAATATCCGTTTTGTGGTCCCCTGAGTCCAAAAAAGTGGTTTTTAGAAAATAGTCTCTCTGTGCATGTGAACAGCATAGCTCAAAAACTAAAAATCGCCATGAGATCCGACAGTAGGTCATCTGTCAAAATTCCTCAACCGGAAGTACCACGTTACTGAATTTTTTTTTTTCCACTTTTCTCAAAAATAGCTCCGACGATTTTCTTTAAACTTGTTAATCAACTACACGTACAAAGATCTACAAGTTTTATATAAAACATTTCTCTGGCAAAATTCCCCTCCCACTTTTTATAGGAGGGGTGGGGTTAGGTGTCCTCTAAAGTGCTATTTCAATTTACTGTACAATTCTGTCATCTAAATAATATTTAAACAACAAATTGGGCAACAAACTCCGCACTCGTACCGAGTTCACTGACGTGTATGACAGCAGTAGTGGGGTCTACGAGTTGAAATGCCCGGACTGTGACAACATTTACGTGGGGCAGACCGGCAGAAAAATCAAGGAACGATTTACCGAACACATCAGATCATACAAATACAACAAAGTTGACTCAAATTACGCCAATCACCTAAACACTAACAAACACAAACCCGATGACATAACGACCACGATGAAACTAATACACTCTGGCCACAAAGGACGACGACTTGACATAGTAGAACAACTCGAAATATATAAACGAAAAACACAAAACTTAATAAATGAACAGACAAAATTTGCTAGTGAACCATTATTCAGAACACTCTTCCCACAATAGCAACAGAAACACAATTACACACGCAACAAATAGTTCTTAAATAGATTTTAAGTTTAGGTTTAGTTTTAAATCTCTATGTATATATAAATTTACTAGTTTAGATATAAAAAAAAAAAGAAAAAGAAAAAAAGTGCGTATTTGGATGATGTATGTGAGTGATGATGTGATATGGTTTGTGGGATGCATAATAAAAAACTTAATCATATAAAAAAACATAATTAGGTATACAGGCTTGCGAGGATGTGAGGTTTGCGTGAAAAAGTGAAAGAATGACTGGAATTTCTTAATTCTTTGGAACTGGAAAAACTTAATTATATAAAAAATCGTTCAGTTTTAAACGAATGAATGAATTTTAAAGGTTAGTTTAATCGTTGTTTAATTTCATTTAAATTTATTTTGTGTATCTTATATTCTTTATATTTTGGTTAGTTAATTGTGAAGTAAGTCTCCCTCCAACAACAGAGTTTAAAGATTAGACCCCCACGTGTTCTGTCCACTGTAAGAAAAGAATTTGCCCTTTAACAACCCAAACACGTGTTTTCCCACCCATTTGGCCACATCCCTTTACCTAGTTTAAGAGTTTAGTATTTTAAAAATACACCTCAGTTAGTGTGAAACTAAGTTACTCTCGAGTCTGTGTTGTCAGACTGTCTCAAAAACACATCCTGAAGATGGGCGAACTCGACCGAAATCGGTCGATGACCACAAAATGAAGCAGGCTACCACGGAAAATGTCTCTGATGCTTTCCATCTCTGCGGAACCAACCACCACAACTAAATAATATTAATTGGAATTAAATGTGTTGAGTTATAAAAATCGGATGACCGGAAGTGCGTTTTTACTAAAATATATTTTTTAGTTTTTGGTATTTTCTCGAAAACGGTTCCAACGATTTTCTCCAATTAGGAATGTGAACTAAATATATACACCGCTACAACTTCTATTTGGAACATTTCTTCCTGGTAATGTCATTTAAGGGCACTTTTCGTGGGTGGGATGGGGTTAGGTTGTCTTCTAAAGTGCTATTTCAGTTTACTAGACAATTCTGTCTTCTAAATAATATTAATTAGAATTAAATGTGTTATTGAAATTCCAAGTTTGAAAAAAACAGATTGGACCGGACTGCGTTTTTACTGAAATGTATTTATCCGTTTTTTGGTATTTTCTCAAAAATGGCTCCAACGATTTTCTTTAATCTAGAAATGTGGACTACACATATAGAGAGCTACAACTTTTATTTGGAACATTTCTCCTGGTGAAATCATTTAAGAGGGCTTTTGGGGGAGGGGAGGGGGTTAAGTTTTTTCTCTAAAGTGCTTTCATAGTTGATTATACAATTCTATCATCCAAACAAAATTAATTAGAAATAAATAGATGGCCATAATTTCGAGTTTCAAGAAAATTAGTAAACCGGAAGTGCGCTTTTACTGAACAGTTTTTTTTTTTAGTTTCCGGGTTTTCTCTGGAGTAAGGAACAGTTGTGTGAGTGTTTCACACCAGATTTTTTTTTTATATCATTTTTTTTCTCATTTCAACCTTTCCGAATCTTGACTCTTCTAGTACTTGGTAACTAAATTGTTTTTTGTACTTTATCTGTAGCAGGGAACTTAGACTTGTACCTTCATTTTGAAAAAAGTTAACGTTTAAATAATAATTTTGTAATTTTTTTTCTGTTACAGGTAAGCGGAATTAAGCATGGAATTTCTATTGAGTCTAGGACTTATTATCGTAAGTTTTATTTCTTTCTTTCTTTTAATTAATACATGCTGCGCTTCGGTGCAAGTTAGATAATTATTTAATTGAAAGTAAACTCCTTGCTATACTTTCTCAATAATGCAGCGCATGTTTCGTGAACCAATATTAAAAAGAATTTATCAAGAAATAATTTAGCGAACTCTTCCCTAAACCAAACTCTACCTGCAGAATGTTTGAGACAGAATATCTAACTTTCAAAATATACTTAAAAATGTCGCTTTGTCCTAAAAATATTTATTTCAATTGATTTTAAATAAGAAATATATTTTTGCTTTATAATTATTTATTACAATTTATTAATAAAATGTCTGATTTATTAATATTTTTGATTTGTCCAATTATCATCACGATTTATTATCACGCCGCATAGAGTTTTTTAGCATTCGATTTATTACATTCTGCAGAAAATCAGATTCAATTTTATTCCATTGTATCTTCCAGTATATCCCAATATGTATTTACAGAAGATGGCTGGTGCTCTCCTATTCTTCTGTTCACAGTTAATTCCACAGAAAATCTATTGGATTCAAATCTGGTAATCACGATAGCTATTCCATAAGTTCTAGGATTTTGTGATGTTCAAATTCTTTTAAAACTGTTTACAGATCTTACTTGTATATTTGGGTTTTGTTGCCTTACTTAAAATCATCTAATCTGCAAGTAACCTGTACCCACATGGTAGTACTTGATTTTCGAGAATATTCTTTAAACCTATCTAGTCATTACGCCATTAATCTTAAGGAAA
Organism: Triatoma infestans; assembly: GCA_011037195.1. NCBI lineage: Eukaryota > Metazoa > Arthropoda > Insecta > Hemiptera > Reduviidae > Triatoma > Triatoma infestans. The sequence goes on along the minus strand of JAAEAF010013828.1, from coordinate 27,894 downwards.
AATCTCGAAATTTTCTCCAGTAAACCATCTCGAAACAATCCAGTGAATTATCTCCGTGTTTAATTGCTAGCACCAAACACTCTTCTGAAATACCTTTTTTCGACAAATCTTTGTAAACTTCTAAACCAAAAATTTGGAACTTTGTTTCACCCTTCCAAGGTACATTTCTCCTTGGGATTGTCCAATTGAGTCTTTTAGTTTTATCACTTGGTCGTAGCAAAGGTATTCAAGCAGCTAGGCTTCCATGTAATCCAAATTTCATCAGCCGATCTTCAATTGTTGACGTGTTAATTGGTACCTCATAGTGCTTGTTGTACATAGATCATATCGTCTCTCCGTTAATCTTCTATTGATTGCGTAATTCCTCACCAATTAATAAAACTTCTATCAAAGTCAAATATTATTGGGTTTTACTAAAGTTTGGAGGCTTAAAAGCCAGATAGGATTATAAGAATATTCTCAAATGCTGCCATTTGGGAAGAGATACGACCCAAGATATACAAGTAAAATCTTAAAAAAAAAAAAATATTTTGCAGAATTAGGAAATTCTAAAAGTTATGGAGTGTGGCTACCACATTCATAAGATTTGAATCCAATAGAGTTACTGTGAAGCAACCGTACCGAAGAGAAGGACAGCACCAGCCATCTTCTGTAAACACACCTCCGGACATTACTGAAAACACAATGGAACGAAATTCGATCTGATATTCTTCGGAAATTGATTGTGGTAGATGAAGGAAAAGGATTGTGAGATTTGGTCTTTTTAAAAAATAAGAAAACTTAAATTCTTCACAACGTTTCGACAAATATATTGTCTTTTTCAAGACATAAAAAAATAAAAAAACTATTAAATAATCTTCAAAACATATCAAACTTGAAAACTTATGTATAATTTTGGAAAGTAAAAAGTTGAGAACACCTCAACAGTGATCTTGTCTCTGGGTTGTCAAACCGGTGTGATAACGTAGACGTGCACATAGGAAATTTAGTTAATACACTGGTTTTTAAAAGTGTTTTTTATCAGTACCTAACTAGGTTAAGAGGGGTGTTGATACATGACTAAAAAACACGTGTTTTTTTTTCGGTCTTTAAAAGGCATATTGTTCCTTTTAAAAATGGAAACATCCAACAAGTGGAGATGTGTAACTTAAATTACGTTTTTTAAGGAGATTTACTTTGATAATTAATTTCCCCTTACTATCTTACTATTTTATTTATTTATTTATAACAGCGAAAGACACTACGTCAGCCTGGGCTACTGTGGAATAGTTACTGACAAGGAATGATAAAATACGAGCTGAATAGTATAGATAAATAAAAATGTTGAACAATTAATCTATATAAGCAAGTTGTTTGATAATTACGCATTCCATTTTCACCTTTCACCTTTCATAATTCACATCAACCATTCACGCACGCATATAAACTTAAATATGCGTTCTTTATAGGCTTAAATATAAACAAGTCTAAACGAACTTAAATACAGACACTTTTATAAATATATCATATTGAAAAATTATATAAGTATGCTATCTGACCTTAATGTAGTTGCGTACACTCCACAATTAATATTTATTTTCACGACTTGCTTGCATTATTCACATATGCATAAAAGCTGTTTGATTCGTATCCAAAAATTCTTACGATTTAATGTTGGATGTTTCCATTTTTAAAAAGAACGATGTGCCTTTTAAAAAGTGAAGAACAAGATGTGTTTTCCCATTCAGGTATCAACAAACCCCCCTCTTAACCTAATTAGGTCCTGATAAAAAACACTTTTACAAACCACAGAATCAACTAAATTTGCTCTGTGCAAGTCTATGTTTTGACAAAATCATCCTGATGATGGGCGAACGCCCGAAAAACCAGGTCGATGACCACAATAAGAAGCAGGCTATCACGGGAAATATTTCTGATGCTTTCCAACTCTGCTGAACCAATCACAACAAATATTGAAGAAGTTTGACATTAAATGAATTAAAAACTAACTAACATGGCTGACAAATTAAATTTAATGTCTGTCGTGTTAATTGAGTTAATTGAGTCAAGGTTATTTGAAATTCACTTGTCATATCCTGTAAAATAAAATAACTTAATCTATTTATATAAATATTTAACTGTAGGTGAAGTAAAATTAGAGGGACTTGTGGCCCACAGGAAACGACGTCACTTTAGATTTCAATCTTATTTTGAAATGTTACCTAGAAAATTTATTTAAGTTCTGGGAAAGCCGTGAGCTTCTTAAGTCAATTTAGGGTGTTAATAATTTTTTTGCTACAATGAAAAAAATATGTTGAGGAAAGCATTGAGTGAAAGCCACATATAAAAAATTCATTTCAAACTATTATTTGGATATGTATTACCTGCTGGAGGCTACGGTACGGTTACAAGTGATAAAATGTGTTCAAGTGTCTAAGTAATCTAATTGCAAAAGCTAGCAAAGACTGCTGCAGGCTTCTGCACAAAATTCTACAGATAGTCCATCAACTGGTGAAATCGTCAGCGAAATTGCACTCCCTTATTTTACGATTTGATAACAAGGAAAATAAGTATTTATATACAACTTTCTATCATATTTAATTCTCGCACTTCTATTTGACAAGGTTCCTTTTTAAAGAGTTGGAACTTTTTAATGTTTGCCCTTCCTCAGTTTTTATATGTATGATTAAACTGTACACTGTTTGAAATGGCTTGTGTTTACTGAAAATCTTTTTGGAGCTGTTGCTTCAGAAGTCGATGAATTTTTTTTTTTTACTGAAATCTTTATTTCAGATCTATTAAGTATCCTTAAATAGTATCTATATCAAGTTTGAGCACCATATTTCGTTTTTCAAGTTTTAGCTTGCTATGTTACGTCTATGAGACTTTTTCTGTTCATACACACCATTCGCTCTTCGTTTTTTTTAATCTGTAAATAAAAGTTTGGTTTATTACTTTCTTGTTATAAATTGTAAAAATCTCCATAAAACAAATTTAGTTTATTAGTTCTAAAAAAACATTAAGTTGCCATATAATACGATTTATTTTTATCAAGAGTCTAAATTTATTAATTCATCAATTTAACACCAAAAAATAAAAAAAAATATTCAAGATACAATTTAAAATTACAGTATTATAAACCAAATTGCAAATACATAATTAGATTAAAAAGCAGTTTAATTATTAGGTAACATAACTGGTATAAAGGTAATGTAATTTAAATCTTACAGACACAACAAATGGCGTCAATCAGTTGACGCTGAAATTACTGTAACACTGTTAGCAACCTTCCCTAAAGTAATAATTAAATTTATCCAATATTGGTACTATAATTAATATAGTATACTGGATTCAATAATATTAATTTTAGATCACTTAATTACACAATTATTATTATATTATCTGTAATAATCACATTTGATTTCTGAATTTAATATAATAAAAATGTACGTAATAATATAACTTCTTTAGGACACAAATTTTACCTTTTCCTTTTTGTAACTGCCATAAGAGGAAGTAGTGAGTTCCAGAAAACGCACAACATCTACTTTTTCTCAAATTGTCCTCTAGCACCAACCGGAAATGCCGGAAATGATCGCGTACCAACTATTGATTATCACTCCTAAGGATTTCGCCAGTAAATCCATTTCTCAGAGACATTTTCCATGATAGCCTGCTTCTTTTTGTGGTCATCGACCAGTTTTGGGCGTTCGCCCAGCATCAGAATGTTTTTGTCAAACAGTGTATAACCAATAGACTTGCTCAGAGCAAAACAGTGATACCACTCCAGTTGAGTTTGTACACTGTTGGACAAAAAAACAACCACAAAAAGAAGCAGGCTATCACGGAAAATGTCTCTGATACTTTCCAGCTCTGCGGAACAAACCACAACAAATCATCATTTTTTCATCATTCATCATTTTTTTTTTTTTTTAGAAGTGTATGTCAGGTAGATTTTTTAAAGAGAAGTTGGCAAGTATCCGGTCTCCTAACGGTCTATTGAGGTACGAGTAGTAAGAGGAAGTATTGTAATCGTGTCAAATTTTCGATGTCGAGTTTTCACAGGAAATATGCGTTTTGAGGTCCCCTGAGTCAAAAAAAAGGGTTTTTTAGAAAATAGTCTACGTGCGTGCGCGCGTATGTATATATGTGAACAGCATAGCTCAAAAACGAAAAACCGTAGAAAGTTAAAACTTGATATTCCGTTCAGGTATCACCATGTAATCTCATAGTACGTTATCTATCAGAATTCCTTAACCGGAAGTATCACTTTACTAGTTGTTTTTTTTATTTTTTTGCGATTTTCTCAAAAATGGGTCCTACGATTTTCTTCAAACTTGGTATATCAACTATACATACAAGGAGCTACAACTTTTATTTTAAAAATTTCTCCGGGAAAATTCATTTAAGGGTACTTTTGGGGGAGTGGTGGTGTTACGGCTTCCTCTAAAGTGCTATTTCAGTTTATTAGACAATTCGGTCATCTAAATAATGTTAATTAGAATTAAATATATTGTTGAAATCCGAGTTTGAAACACCGGAAGTGCGTTTACTTTACCACTTTACTAAATGATTTTTTTCACTTTTTCGCGATTTTCTCAAACATGGCTCCGACGATTTTCTTGAAACTTCGTATATAAACTAAACATGCAAAGATATACCAGTTTTATCTATAACATTTCCTTGGGAAAATTCATTTAAGGGAACTTTTAGAGGAGGGGTGGTTTTTATGTTTTCCTCTAAAGTGCAAACATAGTTGATGGCACTATTCTATCATCCAAACAAAATTAATTAGAAATAAATAGATGGCCAAAATTCTGAGTTTCAAGAAAATTAGTAAAACCGAAAGTGCGCTTTTATTGAAAAGTTTTTTTTTTCAGTTTCCGACGATTTTCATTTAAATCGTTATACTAACTATTAAATTTGTCAATTATAATTTTTGAGAATTGGAGTAAGAGAAAGTTGTGTGTGTGTTTCACACCAGATTTTTACCTTTCTCGTAGAAATGGCGACTAACCGTGTGTTTATTATACACTGCTTGTAATTGGATTTGACTCAACAGCTTCACGTAAAGCTCATCAGTATCATACAATAGTCGCTGTGAACGTAGTAATCCAATCAATACTCATTGCGAAATGTAAGGCACCATTATTAAGCGTAAATCTTAACTGTGTATCTTTTAATTAATAATTTAAATTATATTATAGCTTTTAAATTATATTACAGCGGAAACAAAATAGGTCATTATGGTTATAATTTACATAAATATTATTTGTAGTTAGATAGAAAAAAAAAAAGTCGCTATAAAAATGTAAATTTCCATATTTAAGATTTGTTAATATTTGGCGTAAGATTAAATTGATAATTATAAATTCAACAAATAAGTTTTAATTGAAAATATGTACGCGATAAGACCACACCTTATTATACTCCAGCCTGTTTGATCAGTTTTATTCCTTTCACTCCATTCACAGTTAATGTGGTCAGGTAATTAAGGGAACATATTGCCCCCCCATAGATAGTGAAACATATATATACGATTAGTTTCACTTTATCTTTAGCAATTGTTTTACTCTTATCTAATTTTCCGCATTGTACTTCTTACTTTCTCTTATTCCCTAATATAGTGGAAGTATTGCGGTCGTGTTCAGATTTTCGGAATAAATTAAGTTCTACCGGAAATACAATATTTTAGAGGTTTTTAGAATACGAAATTTACGTAGTTGTAATTTGACCAATTTTCTTTAAATTTATCATTTTTATTAAATTTTTAATTGTTTTTAATTTTATATTAATAAGAGAAACTAAATGAAATGAGTATTTTGGGGAAAGCGTAACTTCGGGCTTATTTAGGAAAGTAATTAAATATGATTAATTAATACTAGATAATCTGAATTCGTATTTAATCATGAATGAACAATTTTGTTAATTAGTCAATATTAATAGACGATATATATATATATATATATATATATATCTAAAAAGGAAAGTCGGAAGAAATCATTTTGTTTTTACAAATTAGCATGTAGTTTACCATTAAAATTAGCAAATCTATTGTTTGTTTAAGATTATAAAAGATTACGTCCTTATTTTTAGCCTATTTTGTGCTACCTGTTGATTGTCTAATAGATAAATAGTTTAACACGCGAACTATTTAATCTATTCAACCTAAAAGAATACGAAGAAAAAAAAAAATTTCAAATGATCTTTTGAAGGAATTCCATTATTATCTTTTGATCTTTTTGTTTAATTGTAGTTTTATGTTATTTCTTTTTCAGATTAGTGGTGCGTTAAATACACCATTAGAGTTTGTAGAAATTAGAAAAGTTACCCACATTTTTTTTTTTTTTTTTTTTTTTACTTCCTCTTACTTTGGGGTAAGAGGAAGTGTGTTTTTTTACGATCATGTCAAATTTTCGAAAGGGAAGGGATTAGCTCAGTGGTTAGCGCACTGGATTCCCAACCGGAGGACCCGGGTTCGAGTCCACCTGCGCTATCCTTAGATTTTTTTCTTCCTAGGAGCCCCTACAGCTCACTGTCCGTGATGTAACGAGAGAACACTGTCCTGAGGCCGGCGGTGTACTGATAAGTCTCCGGGCGCCAATGACAACATAAATGTTGCCGCACCTTAAATTGAAAAAAAAAAAATAATCGAAATTAAGGTTTCACCAAAAATACATGTTTAAGGGCGCCTTCCACTGCGAGCGAAGCGGGTTCCGTTCGGTCTCCGTTCAACTCGCAAAGGTTTATCTTCATGTAAGTGCTTCCACTATGAAAAGAGTGAGCGGAGCGGACTGAACGAGTATAAAAAGTTACAAAAGTGGTCGCAGAGTTGAGCGGATTTGGGACGGACTCCGTTCGACTCGCAACGCCAAATCTCATAGAAGTGCTTCCACCAATAGATGAGTCAGCGGAGCGGACTGAGCGAGGAAAAAGGAGCCGTTGTGTCACGCTGTGCAATGCTAGTTTTGAACGGTGTCCGCTAGCCCTTCCCTACCTCCCTCCCTACTTATGCGCGCCTTCCACTGCGAATATCTTTTTCAGCTCATTCTTGAACATGTTCTGTGACTGCAGTATCGTAGTGTATTTGAATAAAATGGAGCTTTTTATTGAAACAGTGCGACAATACCCTTGTTTATGGAATACCAGCGACAGAGATTATCATCTTGTAAATCGTAGAATATCCGTAGTAAATCGCCTTTGATAGGTCTCTCTCTAATGTGGTAGCTCATCCAAAATCTTGGTTTGTTACGCTTCTTTTTCTTATAACTATAGAGTAGCAAGCATTTACTTATCGTATTTATATAGTCATCATCACTGGAATCGTCTGGCATTATTACTAGAAACGAAAAACGAAAAAGAAAACTTCAACCACGACTTGCTCGATCCAACTGGCTATGATGAACTGGTGACCATTCAGTCCGCTGATAATGGAAGCATCAACCCCTTCCATCTCATTTCTCGCTTAGCTCAATCCGCTAGCAGGTTTCCGAATCCGCTGACAATGGAAGGCAAATACCTCTTTTAGTAAAACTCTTTTTAGTGGAAGGTCAAAACTATTTTACTCCGTTTCGCTCAGCTATTTCATGCTCATTACCCTTTTGCAGTGGAAGGCATGCTTTAGAGGTCCCCAGAATTGGAAAAAAGAAAAATAAGTTTTAGCGCTTTATTTTATAGCAGCAAGCTCAAACTTGATTTCCATTTAGATACTATTATCGCATAAGGTTTTGGTATATATCTATCAACTAGAATGCAACTTTACTAAATGGAATTTTCAGTATTTCGCGATTTTCTGGAATATTATGGCTCCAACGAACTTTTGAACTTAGTATACTGTTTAAACACATAAATGCCTATCATTATTTATCCGGTGAAGTATGGTCATTTTGATGGATCTATTCATTATATTAAAACCATCTCTAAAGTTCTGTATTTGAAGAAACCAGAATTGCGACTTTACAGAATACCCTTGTTTCCATGCACTCAGTTCCACGCCCTCCAGCTTGTCCATTTCAGTATAACGTTTAACAATTGTAAAATTGACCTGGATGGATGACTTAGCCGCAACTATAATTCCAGAGGCCATCTGCCTGGCTCGGAGAAGGACATAAGTTTGGTAGCCTTGTGCTTGAAAAAATTCTACCCGCTCAGTGGATGCTCCAGCCTCCACAATGCCAAACACATCAACATCTTCAGTATAAACTAATCTCTTAAATTCCGTAAACTTATCACTTGTTAATCCACCAGCATTCCAAAACATGGCTTTAAAACGGGTTTTGTCTAAGCCTTGAAAAAGGCTGTTTGCACTTGGCCTTTGTTGTATTGGCCGCATTTCTTATGCTTATTTGGGCTGCTCTTTGTGCGACGGTAGTGATCGTTTTGCTCACCTCAGAAAGGTTATACCAGGGAGCACGTGAGTTAACTACTCGGACGCGATCACTATCACTCCCCTCATACTTCACTCGAGGAGCTTAAAGCAATCACGATGGAGACCATTTCTCACCGATACCCAGAGGAAGTATGGACATATGTGTATATGGATGGCTCGGCCGAGGGCGCTGTTCAAAATGCTGGAGCAGGTGTTTATTGCAAGCACTTCCAGTTGTCTGCACCCGCGGGGCTGAGAGGGACTAACCACGGAGGGGAAATAAGGACCATAGAGATGGCCCTTGAGCAACTGCAAGCTAGAAATGATAAAAGAGCAGTTCTGTTGGTCGACTCCCAGGCAGCTATTTTATCGGTGACGGGTCGGAATATCACCGACTGTTCAGCGGTGGTTCGGTGTCGCTCGCTTGTGGCAAACCTACAGAATCGTGGCAAAGGTTGTTCTTCAGTGGGTCCCAGGGCATTGCGGAATCTATGGCAATGAACAAGTGGATAGATTTGCCAAGCAGGGACAAAGGAAGTGCAACCAGATAACCCCCTTCCCTTAAGTGACATCAAAAGAATAATTAAGACCTCGATCCACAGGAACAGAATAAGGGAACAAAGAACAGTAACGGAGGGCAAACATTGGGAAGTCCTCAGGGAGCCGCAAAGAGCGATTCCAGCAGATCTGCCTAGGGACAGGTTTGTGGCCTGCTTCCGCCTCCTTACAGGCCACGATTTTCTCCAAAAGCACCCCACAGGATAGGGGTAGCTCAGAGCCCCGATTGTACTCTGTGTGAAACAGGAGAGGAGATGACCTCTAACCACCTAGACTCATTTCCTGCACTAGAGAACCTACGTATATCTTTAACAGACAAAGACGCCTACATTAGAAGGGCGTGTCTTTATTGGGCTGCTAGGACGCGTATGGCCGAAGCTGCCGACGTGCCAGCGTAAAAAAAAAACTTTACAGAATAGGTTTTGGTTTGGGGAGGAGTTGGGGGGGATTTTCTACTAAACAGCAAGAAATTTCATTAACTTGGATTGCTAACTACACAGCTATAAAAAAACATATCACTTTTATTTTAATTATTGTGTGAATGTTTCACACCAGATTTATGTTGTGACCTAGTAAAATTGAAATTTGCTTTCTTACAAGGACCAATTCAAGGGCCATATCTTCAGCCTTCGGTCTATAACTCTTGTCTCAATACGTAAGTTTGGTTTAATTTTGAAAATTTTTGTGCAAATTATTTCATAAGTGTGGGAAAATGTTATGGACTCACTACGTTTCTGTTTCAAATTCACTGATTCAAGATCTTCTCGCCTATTCCAAATAATCTATCACGTTTGTTGAGCTGGCATTGGCCTTGTGACAACCTCCGAAATTGATCACGTTAGTAAAATTGTTATCATTTAGGAGGTTAGGCTTCTCTACTCCATTTAATCCAGTCCAGACCATCATTTATGTACGTGTATCTTCGTATTCACTTATTACTATTACATCTTGTTTTAAGATTGTGGACAGATTTTTTTTGTAGGTTGGGGGACATAATATTGTAGATTATGAACATTATTTATGTTATAACTTCTTCATTAACTTACTTGCTTTAATTTCTCTCTCACTGTCTCTCGAGGTGCCTTCTCAGAATCTGAGGTCGGCTAACACAACACGGCATATTTCCATCGATTTCTTACCGTATGAATCAGATTGCCTCTCTTCAGGTTTGTCCAGTTACATATTAAATAGCTCATCCACGATGTCCATCTTCTTCTTCTAGCTCTCTTATCTTCCATTATGTAATGTAGCAAGCAACTCGTATTTCTCATGTCTCATCACGTGTCCAAAATGCACTAGCTGGAGCTGTTTTTTAAAACTGACTCTAGTTCACATATTTCCACAGTCTTTGCAGAATCTCTGTATTCCGTTCTTTATCTGTCCAAGGGATGCATAGCATTCGCCTTATAGGTCCACATTTCAAATGCTGTTATTCTTCTTAGCATATCCTTCTTTATCGTCTGTGCCTCACACGCTTTTCGTAGAGTAGACCAAACACAACATTTAATTGTCCTTAGCCGTAATTATTATTTGATTTGATGAAGTTTTCTAAAGCAGATTCGAGCTTTCTTCTATTCTTGGTTTAGTTCTTATATCATTAATTACTGTGTTAACCATAACATTGCCTAAGTATGTATGTAAATCTGTTTATTTGTTTCAGCTTTCTCTTCGTATTTCAATATGTTATTTAGTCTAAGTTTATCCCTTGTTATCACGATAGTATCTGTTTTTTGTACGTTGATGTCTAGTCCTGTTTGCAACCACGTCTAATAGAATTTGAAGGTCTATTAAGACTGGGTCGCCCGCATATCGAAGATTATTGAATAGTATTCCATTAATTTTTATTCCTTCCTGTCTGTTGTACACTGCTTTCGGAATAATGATTCAGAATAATGCAAAGGGAAGTGCAGATTTTACTTTGTTTAAGTTTTATATACATATTTCGAACATTATATATATGGTTACTTTATTTATTCCCTTTGCAAATTTATAATAAGCAAAAAAACCCGTGACTCCTCTTTCGAAAGAAAGTTCTTTATTAAAAAAAAAAAATCTGTATTGAAACACTTACATAACTTTCTTTTATTGCAGTAATGCAGTTATAATAACTGGCGAATTGTCTTCAATTTTGAAAATTTTATACAAAAGTTGCCTTAACAAACAAAGGAGGGGAGACATGTTGGTTATCTTGGCCTATGGGCATGTTGTAGAGAACGTGATACACATTAGTGACGTCACACATGATACTTTCGTCACGATTTCCCAGAATCCACCTAAAAATCAATTTTATCATAAAAATATGTTTTAAATAAAAATAATAGCGTTTAATATCTGAGTAGTTTGCTGAAGTCGTGGGATTTACAACTCTGCGCTAAGGAGATTATAAGGCAAGGCATAGTGGGTAGGAGAGTGGCCATATACTCCGATAGTCAGGCAGCCCTGAAAGCACTTTCTTCACACCAAATAGTCTCAAGACAGGTGTGGACTCTCTAACTGCCCTAATCGAGGAAGGGGTGCTAGCAACAAACTGACACTCGCCTGTGTGCCGGGACATGCGGAGTTTCTGGGCAATGAAAGGGCGGATGCCCTAGCGAGGGAGGGTTCGCACATACCTTCATAGGCCCTGAACCAGGAGCCTAATTCAAACTTCTATCAAAGGTTGGATAGAAGAACAGCGTCTGCTTTGGTGGAAGAGAACACCAGGACAGAGGCTGGCAAAACTCTTTATCGAGAGACATTTGCCTAAATTCACCAGGGATCTACTGAGCCATAGTCGAAGGGATATAAGGCTAATAGTGGGTCAACTAACTGGGCATTGTAGGCTGAGCAGGCGCATGCACCAACTACAACTTACAGATAGCGCGGTTTGCCGATTCTGCAAGGCAGAGGAAGAGACCCCGCAGCGAGTGCGCCGGCCTGGCGAGGACAAGGTTTCTTCAATTGGGGACAGACAATCCCGAAGCTATGAGCTTCATGACGGAGCCGCTCTCAGCTTTGCTAGGGATTGATGTGCTATAATTTTAGGGGATCCAACAATAGACCACGTTTTGTAGGTCGCAGTGGAACGAGGCCCGTCCCCCCCTCTCGCTTTTATTCTATCGAGTAGTTCAATCATTCTATATTTAATATTGGATCAATTTCCGATACCATCCCCCCCTCCAAGAAACCTATTCTCTAAACTAAACTGCTAGCAATATAATTATATAGATTACGTAGCTTAATATTATTATAGATCATTCAGTAAAGTCACATTTCCGGTAGACGGATATTGTCTGAAACTTTCAAGTCTGATGCCGGTGGAAAATTCCAAGTCTCATACAGCAATAAGAAAAAGTAGTAAATTATTGATTCTTTTAATTATTAGATTAATTTTTAAAGATTAAATTATTCCAATTATTATTAATTTAAATTTGTTTAGCCCTCCCCCCCCCCCCCCCGACTATTACTTATAACAAATTGATTAGTTACACGTATATTATAAAAGGAATGTCGTGCGAATAGAAAAAGGCTTTACTAGTAATTGGATGATATGGAAAGTGAGTGTATGCAAAATGGTTAAAAGAGAAATTGGCATTGATCTATCAATGTAGAACACACTCGTTTATTAAATAGATTAAATATATTGAGTAGGCAAGATAAAGAAAAATATAGAGTTTAGGAAGCTGGCAGTTTAGCTCTAGATTCATAGCTCTAGATTCTAAATAGAAGGGAAATTGGTCCAGCTTTCTGAACTGATGTTAACTATTGTATTAGTACTTCGTACAGGAGGTCATGATGTTGTACTTTAGATATTTATTTGATAAAAAACACACACAAGAATATATATTTTATATATATATATATATCGGCTGTGTATGAGTATATGTAGTTAGTTTCCTTTCCTATTTGAAAATACTCTCACCAGTATAGTTGAATTGAGTCACGATTTTCTCATATTAACATTCCCTTTTCGGTTCACATCTTGCTTGGAAGTACACACTAAATTGTTGTTTACATAGTCCATGGATTCAGTATTTGTATCATGCTACAAATTCTCTCCCCTTTGGATGATTGTGCCCTTTCTCTTGTATTTTGTGTATGTGTGTTTATTTATTATTATTATTCTATTTTATGATGTGGAGATCGTGAACATATATGTTATATAATTTTTTATACAAACTTTTCTTTGGTATGAGAACCGTACGTAATTGGGAAGATGTTTTTGTTTGGCGGAAATAAAAAATATGTTCATTTTTTTTTTTATATAAGAGTGGTTTGTTTTCAGTCTTTATATTTGAAATTAGTGACTATAATAGGAGCTGCAAAAGCTCCTAGTAAAATCGTAGAAATCGTACTTATAATTGGCTTTGACACAATCATTACTCCAACTTGGAAGTTTTTGAAAAAACTTGATTTTTATTTATTATTATAATGGGGTTGATGAAGGAGAGAAATGGTCTGGTTTGAATGAACAAACAAAATATGGCTAACACTGTATAATATAAGAAGTGACACTGACTGCCTGGACTGTACACTTAAAAATGGTAGAGTGGTAAAGGATGATGACACGTTGTGACTGGCAAGTGACCTTAGTTGCATGAACTCTCTTGTATATCTATCTTCTGTCGCTGTATTTATGTAGTTTCTCCCAATCTAATCCGAGAGAGTGGTCCGTCATTTTTGTCTCTCTTTTTCTGCTATGGATCCTCTCTTTGGATCCTATTAATTATTTTATTCTACATTTGGTACGTTTTATATGGCAAAAAAATTTCAATCTCATACCTCTTCACCTTGTGGTAGAAAGGTTAATTGAAGATATGAATTTTATGGCCTTGGATTATTAGGGAGGATAGGAAGATAAGGGTGCACTGCACAATAGAATGGTTGTCCCTAACTGCCGGTTTCCTCCTCTAGAACTTCCCTAGGGATGTAAAAAACCCCTAGGGTTTGTTAACAATTTTTCGAAGCTGAGTACTAGAAGGGGGAGAATGGAGGAGTGAATTCTGTCTGGCATTAAAGAACATGCAAAGAACATAACGAGGAAGTTGTTTACTGCTACCCAGGAAGAGGAAGATATAGAGAAAGACTACGGATGCGATGGCTGGATGACATAGAACAGGACCTCAGGTTGTTGGGAGTCAGAAGGTGGAGACAGGTGGCTTGAGAGAGAGAGAGAGGAGTGGAGGAATGTAGTTGAGGAGGCTAGAGCCCTACATGGGTTGTGATGGGCCAAGAAAGAAGAAGAAGGAGAAGATTAAAGGACATGCCATTGTATGAGGAGACTAGACCCGGAGTATTTGGTCTAAGGACCAACATTCGGAGCCTATAGGCAAGTTATTCAGGATCTTGCAGGCGGAAATTCACACAATTGGGAGATATGTCCAGTTAAACCCCAGCAGGAAATACTGGGATTAGGAGATTGTAATCCTATCCGATAGGTAGGCCACTATTAATGCATTGAGTTCATATATCTCATCAATTCAAAAATGGTTGGGATTGTCTTGGTAAACTCAATGATCTAGGTTGAATTACCCCATTTGCTATCAAGAGCTATCAAGGCATAGTGGATCATAGGCGCTGTGTTTCCCTAATCGGGCCGGAACAGTTTTGTGGGATAAGAGACCAGTTACTTCGGGAAGAGCTTAGAAGTGAAGAGAAACGGCAGAGAGCACAGATCTCAGGAAAAAAACCTTCCCCAGAACTGAAGCATGTTACAAAATGACTGAGACCAGAAAAGATCTGTAGCATGCATCAGTCTGAGTAAAAATCGGCTTCACATACTGTTTCCTCACTGGTTATTTGTGATCAACGGGCTCAAGGGGCCTAGAAGGTGTCATCAAGGGGCCTAAAAGGTGAGCAATACCTGCGCATTCTGTGGGGAGATGGAGGAGAGTCCAGAGCTCCTTCTAACGCATCCAAGAGAAGCTTAGGAAGCCTGGGTAATTACCAAGGTGATATAGGAAGATATACCCTCCATAGAATCTTCCTAGACTCTGAGCACTATATCAAGAAAAATAAATCAATTTTCCCAGGAAAATGTTTGAAATAAAAGTTATTAGTAATTTATGTATGTAGATAGTGTACAAATTTAAAGAAAATCGTAGGAGCCGTTATCGAGAAAATTAAAACAAAAAAACCAATAAACTCGCGCCCATACCATACATCATTTGCCAAAAATATTTGTTTTCGTTCTCAGAGGACCTCACAACTGACGTTTCCGTGAAATATCAATTTTGAAAATTTAACACGATCGTAATTGTTCTTCTTACTAGGTGTGAGTATGAAGTATCAAATAATCCATTTTGTCTACCTTCATAAGTGTTATCACATCACGTTTTAACGACTATTCTATATCACACCTGCAGAACCAATTCGTTCATTATCTTTGAGCTCATTATTATTTAGATAAGCTATTGATCGTGCTTCCGTCTACGTTTCTGACAATTCTCGTCTGCGTTTTAATATACTTCTCGACGAACCGACTGTATAAAGCGAGGAAGCCTGTAGTGCACTCTGCTGGCACCAATTTATAACTAAGGATTTACAAAAACTAAGCATACAATCCATCCTTAACAGAATTCAACTTCCTGTAGAAAATTCTTCATCGTCTCGTCGATACTCTTCTCATTACATTCTCCAACAATAAAGTCATACTGATTTTAAGAAGAATCCTTTCATCCAAATTTTGGTAAAATTCAGGTGTATCAAATTAGTACAGTAATCATTTCTTCCATTCTAATGCCAGAATGAGCTATGGAGTAGAGCAATGGGGATCCTCATCTGATACTGTTGTATTGGAATCAGTTATCGGATTCCAGAGCTAATGGAGTTCAGATGTCTTGAAGAGGGACTTGATATGAAGAATAGGCGGAAGTTAGTTTAGAGATGTTTAGAGAGTTATTACTTGAAAAACGAACATTGAATCTACAAAAATAGACTATATTTTAACAATAATTTAAATGTGTCAATTGGTAACTACAATTAATATGAAATGATAGAAATAAATAAATAATTTAAAGAGATAAAACTACAAATAATTTAAAATGATTTAAGTAGATAAAACTAAGATGCACAACTATGAAATGTTTGATTGAATGATAATAATTATAAGTTAAACCTTGTATAGGGACGCGCTGGCGAAACTGCTGCTGTACTGATCGTTGAAGCTGTAATGCTCGTTGAAACTATAATGATATAATGATCCCCTCCTCCAGTGGGGCGAAGTTTATATTAGTATTACTCACACATTGGCAGGTGTGTAAGTAGTACTCACACTAAGACATCTCTCGCAGTGTGCCGACCTTGGCCAGTTCGGTGACCAGTGTGATTTAGGTCAGTGGCCAGATTTGGAGACAGATGGTCGCCCATCGGTGATTTTCAAAGACTGATAGCCTTGAGTGTTTGTTGGCCCTTGTATGAAGGAATATCGGCCAGGTGGTTTCTGTACAATAATGATCCTTTTAGCGGTGCTTGTCTTTGACCGTGTGTATTGACCCTTGTTTTGAAAAGGCTTTTGTTTGCCGCGGCTCTTGTCTTGAAGATAGCGGCTGGCTGGAGCCACTAGTTATAAATTATCCTTTCTTCTTGTTATCCTTTGTGAAGATAGCGTTTGGCTGGAGCCACTTGACATTGCTTGACATTGATATGACATTACCCTGTTAAAATTTTTAAACTGCAAAAAAGAGCGATTAAAACGATGTCGAAAAAAAAGTTACATGAAAGTGGAAGACCACTTTTTCAAAAGCTACAAATTATGACTCTGCCTTCTTTGTTGACATATACAAGCTGGCCTTAAGGCAAAAAAAAAAAAGAAATAAAGATGCAGTGACTAGAGGAAATCACCACCAGTATAAATAAGAAGCAAAGAAAATATTGACTTACCTGTGACAAGGTTAAAGAAAACAGAATGGCTTCCAAATGTCGTTTCAATAAGAATTTTTAATAAAATCCCAGTGAATATAAGACAGTTGGAAATAAGAAAATTTGAGATGATTTTGAAAAAGTTTGTAATTTCCAACTGTTTTTATAGTGTAAAAGAATTCA
The DNA here is from genome assembly GCA_011037195.1 of Triatoma infestans. Classification (NCBI taxonomy): domain Eukaryota; kingdom Metazoa; phylum Arthropoda; class Insecta; order Hemiptera; family Reduviidae; genus Triatoma; species Triatoma infestans. The sequence continues at coordinate 10,967 of JAAEAF010013828.1, read as the reverse complement.
CTGATACAAACTGGAGCATTAACGACTTTAAACTAAAGTGAATAGTTTGATATTTGTTTGTTTGGTGGTTAGAGTTCAATGTTAATTTAGTTTACATAATACTACAGTCTTGTAAATATTTTATACATTCTTAGTATTGTTATTGACGTGCCTTTTGTGTTTGGTATGTTCAGGTTGAAATAAATAAATAAATAAATAAATAAATAAATAAAAATGCTCGACTTTATAACTTTTTCAAATTCACTCTCAAGTAATCCTAAAGTGATAGGATAGATTTACTGTTGCTTTTATACAAACAACAAAATCTATTTGTATGTAAATTCCTCACCGACCGTTACTTCCAAGTAATGGTTGGATTCTCCCCCTCTCCTTTCCAGAAGGCCGAAGTAGGAGTTCCTCAAGGAAGCATCCTGGGCCCCATACTGTATTCGGTATACACGGCAGACATCCCAACTAATCCTAATACCATCCTTTCCACCTGTGCAGATGATACTGCTATACTTTCCTCAAAACCCGATCCAGTAATATCCCACAGAAATATGCAGAACCATGTCACCACTTTGGAGAACTGGTTCAAAAAATGAAAGATTAAACTCAATGAGAACAAGTGCCCCAATATCACTTGCCTCTACACTTGGAACTGTCACACACGACTGAAAAGACAAGAAATGAACACAGGTACAGACAACTAAAACGACTTTTAGACAACTGATCTAAACTCTCACTAGAAAACAAACGTCTACTATACACATCACTTATTAAACCAATTTGGACATATGGCCTCGAACTATGGGGCCTTCAACCAAGTGTTCCAACCTCCATCATATCCAATTCTTACAATCCAAAATCCTGCGAACAATAGTCAACGCTCCTTTTTATGTCTCCAATCGAACAATCCATAACGACCTTAATATCCGTTTTCTACCAGAAGTAATAAAACTCAGATATAAAAAATTTCACAGCACCCTATCTTCTTCACATCCTGACCCTCTAGCGCGTCATCTTTCATCACGTACCCTACCAGATAACCCTCCTAGACGGCTTAAACGCCTGTGGCCTCGAGACATTCTCTCTAGTGCCAGTGCTAGTCCCAGTGAGTGAATTATTGATTAGGAGTACTACCACTGGGTAGTTTCTCCACTCGGATTTTATTTTATTTTATTTTTGTCTCTGTATACATATTTACTTATGGCACAATAGTGCTGGTGTAAATTTCTTAATAAATAGAAAGAAAAAAATATGTAAATTCATTTGTAATTTTTTTTTTAGAAGTCCTCTTTGACAGGGTTTGCGTATCCTCATATTTTTTGTTTGCTATTCAAACCAATACTTAAAATGTCTAGAATGAACCTGTTATGTTACTGAACTTAAGAGATATTATAGCTCAGATAGTTAAAAAACATAAAAGTCACTGTGCCTGTTAGTGTGCTAGTTTTAACTTCCGTCCGTTAAAGATCGTCTTTTTAATGAGCATCACCTATAAATGTCAATAATCTCCAAAGACGACAACATTAGCACTATCTTTTGATTAGTGAAAGTAATAGTGGCCTGACTAGTAAGATCTATTTGGGGGGGGGGGAGGAGGAATGAGTTATTACGTAAAAATAATTAAAACTTTTTATCCCTTAAGATTAACATTTTTTTATTGTTCAAATCGAAAATGGCTAATGCAATTCAATGATCAAAATGTAATTATTAAACTAATTAAGACTAGATAATCGATTTGTAAACTGATATACTATTAATATTAGAAAGTATGAAAAATAGAATATTAATAAGGACAATACTATAATATACCGATTTTTATCGATTCAAACAAAAAAAAAAACTATATTAAAAAATTTATGAAAATATTAATCATTAATTCGTAGCACAATATGTTTAATAAATAGTAAATACGATATCGTATATCTCTAGCATTTTTTAAGTCAAGTTGAATTTTTTTTTAACAAAATTAAACCTTGTTAGAAACCAAATTACACCTTTTTTAAATTAAATTAAATCTTTTGCAATTAAATTAATACCTTTTATGGTAAATAAAACTTTATTTCAACCCACCTTGTTTGAGGAAGATTTAATTTAGTTCAAAAATAAAAAAAACTGATGTGCAAAATATTTGACAATACGTTCTTAATTTAATTAACTTAAAATTTGAAATTTCCAACCTCCTAATAACATTTGAAATCTATTTTATCTCACAAATTTTTCAGAACCTCAGGAAAATCCGAAAATTTTCTGTATAAAAGTGCTTCAAATAAAAGTTATAGCTTTATATGTAAGCAGTTGAGGTATTCCAGGTTTAAAGAAAACGTATCCTTTTTCGAGAAAATTACAAAATACTCGGAAACCTATTAAAGCCGTGCTCTCTCGCCTTTGTTGCGAGAATTCAGTGTACGATTCCCATTAAGGCAAAATGGGAAGCTACAGTTGGTAGCGCATCTAGGTAGCGAAAATCAGAACTAAACGGCCAGGGAACTGTGGCAGCATTCTTAGCACACGTCCTTCCCCATATGTCGCCATCTGGCAAGCCTTGGTACATTATAGACTTGCGCTATAGGTTTATTTATTTTTTTACTAGTAGAAAGTATTTATTTATTTTTACTTTCTCTTACTCCTAGTAAGAGGAAGTATGTAATCGTGTCAAATTTTCGATATCGAGTTTTTCACCGGAAATATCCGTTTGAGGTCCCTTGAGTCCAAAAAAAGTGGTTTTTAGCAAATAGTCTGTATAGATTATATATATATATTATATACACATATATATATATATGTGTGTGTGTGTGTGTGTGTGTATGTGACTGTGTGTATGTGAACAGCATAGCTAAAAAACGAAAAATTGTAAAAAGTTGAAACTTAATATTCCGTTTAGGTATCACAATAGCTACTGACAGTCGGTCATCTGTCAAAATTCCTCAACTGGAAGTACCACTTTACTGGTAGTTTTTTTTTACTTTTTTGCGTTTTTCTCAAAAATGGCTCCGACGATTTCTTCAAACTTGGTATATCAACTAAACATACATAGAGCTACAACATTTATTTGAAATGTTTCTCTGGGAAAATTCATTTAAGGGCAGTTATTGGAGAGGGGTTGGGTTAGGTTTTCATCTAAACTGTTATTTCAGTTTATTAAACAATTCTATCATCTAAATAATAGTTATTAGAATTGTATATGTTGTTGAAATTCCGAGTTTCAAAAAAAATCGGATAACCGGAAGTGCGTTTACATTACCATTTTACTAAATGATTTTTTCACCTTTTCTCGATTTTCTCAACAATGTCACCGACGATATTCTTGAAACTTCGCATATAAACTAAACATACAAAGATGTACAACTTTTATTTAAAACATTTCTCTGAAAAAATTTATTTAAGGGCACTTTTGGAGGAGGGGAGGGATTATGTTTTTCTCTAAAGTGCCAAACATAGTTGATTATACAATTCTATCATCCAAATAAAATTTAATTACAAATAAATAGATGGCCAAAATTCCGAGTTCAGTAAACCGGAAGTGCGCTTTTACTGAACAGTTTTTTGTTCAGTTTTCGACGAATTTCATTAAATTTGGTACACAAACTATAAAATTTGTCAATTATAATTTTGAGAACTGGAGTAAGAGAAAGTTGTGAGAATGTTTCACACCAGATTTTTTTTTTGTATTACTAGGAAGTATTATGATCATGTTAAATATTTAAAAATGATTTCTAATTGCAAATATTTGTTTAAAGTCTCTCGGATATGTTAGAAAAATATTGTTAGATGAATGGTCAATTTAGTGTTGCGTGTGTAAGGTGTGTGTGTGTGTGTGTGTGTGTGTGTGTGTTTGTGAACATAATAACTTAAATTAAATTAAAGTTTGTACGATATGGGAGCATTAGGTATTTATTTTTATGATGTCTTTCTGCCCATTCGCCAGTATGCGGAATCACTTGATTACAAATAGTCCTAGAATGAGAGATATTGCTTATAAATCAATAGATTACTTTAATAGTACCAGTGGTAACAAATATTGCTCAATATTAAAACAATTAAAACTTAAATCCCTTGTTCAGCAAATAGAACAAGCAATTTTAATTGTTCTTTCTCTGTTTGGGTTAGTTATATTTCATGAATTCATATAAAGGCTTGATTTGGCTCATTAAAATTGCCATACATAAAACCAGCATCAATTGCTCTAAATGTTACAAAATCTTGACACCGGTTCTCCTTGCCATTATTTTTTTTTTTTTTTGTAAAGCAGGCTATAAAACAACTCTTTTACTTTAAACATACTTTTACAACTATATAGTTTTATTACTAAAACACAAGGAAATTTATAAATATTTGTTCAGTATAATTAATCCTGTCATGAGATTAACTTTCAATAATTTATCTAAAATTATGTCAATATCTAATTCAGGATTAAATAAAGAAAAAAAATAAAGGATAAATCACTCACAGATTTTGACAAAAGTAATGGACTAATATAAGTTTTCCCAGACATTATATAATAGATTTCAAATATCATTAATTTTAGATTGAAATTTTTCACTGTGGACAAAATTTCGTGTGTGTTTTTAAGTCACTTAATTTTTACTTTCACTTACGCCTAGTAAGAGAAAGTATTATAACCTTGTCAAATTTTCGATATTGACATTTCAGCGGAAAAATATTCGTTTTGAGGTCCCCTGAGTCCAAAAAAAAAGTAGTTTTTAGAAAATGGTGTGTGTGTGTGTGTGTGTGTGTGTGTGCGTGTGTGTGTGTATGTATGTATGTATGTGAACAGCAAAGCTCAAAAACGAAAAATCGCTGAAAGTTCAAACTTGATATTCCGTTTAGGTACCACCATGGGATCCGACAGTACGTCACCTATCAAAATTCCTCAACCGGAAGTACTACTTTATTGATTTTTTTCTTTTTCATTTTGCAATTTTCTCACAAATAATTCCAACGATTTTTTTTTTAAACTTGCTATATCAACTACACATATAAAGATCTACAATTTTTATTTAAAACATTTCTCCGGGAAGAAGATGCATTTAAGGGCACTTTTGGTGGGTTTAGCTTTCCCTCTAAAGTGCTATTTCAGTTTATTATACAATTTTATCATCTAAATAATATTAATTAATTAGAATTAAATATGTTGTAAAAATTTCGAGTTTGAAAAAAAAATCGGATGACCGGAAGTGCGTTTTTACTGAAAAGTATATTTCAGTCTTCTGCTGTTTTCTCTAAAACCGCTCCAACGGATTTTCTCTAATCTAAGTATTTGAACTACACATTTATTATTATTATTATTATTATTATTATTATTACTATTACCAACCTCGGGTGGGCTATATTCCGGCACTGCAGCCAACAGAGGCTTATTGTGCCATCCCCGATAGTTCCTAGTAGACAAACCCTCTCCCTCCTTAAGCAGTTTGAGGACCTTCATCACCAGGGCATTTTGAGCTACTATTTCCTCAGGTCGCAATGTACCAAAGGTCTCATACCTCAATTTAATTATTGCAACGCAATCAAACAACAGGTGGGGGGGGGGCGTTTCCTCCTCTTGCTGACATACTCTGTACAAGGGTTCCGCTCGAATGAGCCCTACCTTGTACAGATGTTTCCTGAACCTATCATGACCCGTAAATAGTCCCGTCACCAGAGAGATCTGGCTCCTACTCAGTCTAAGAGCCATTTGGGTTCTTCGTTTACACAGCCCTGGCATCATCCTTTTACTGTGTATCATACCCGGGCTCCCCCTCCAGAGCTCTTCATGCTTACTGCTGCACCACTCTGTAATCGCTACACGAAACGCTCCGCCAGTATCCCCAGGACGGGCTCTACGCAGGTTCTCCTCGGCACAGACCTTAATGGCAAAAACTTCAGCCTGGAATATAGTGGAATATCTGCCCAACGGCCTCTCAATCAGTACCTGCGGGCTTATTCCATACACTCCTGCTCCAGTTCCACAATCCATCCTAGAACCGTCTGTAAACAACAGAGGTCCTGTCCGGTAGCGTTTTTCCCACCCCTTGGACCATTCTGCCCTAGAGCCTAGGAACACCCGAAATGGAACCTCGAAGTTATATGTTGGACAGATGCTATCCTGGGTCATGTTATACCAGGCCCGGGTTGACCTTTAGCAATATGTCCATGTGTTTGGCTAAGTAGCCCCTCTGCCTCCAAAGACCATTGTTGCGCAATCTGTGTGCACTGGCTCCCGCCTCCGAACTACACATATAAAGAGAACTACAACTTTTATTTGAATTATTTCTCCGGATAATCTCTTTTAAGCGGTTTGGGGGGGGGGGGGAAATAGGGTTATATGTTACCTTCTAAATTGTATCTTAGTTGATTGTACAATTCTCCATCCATCCATCCAAACACAATCTCCACCATCTAAACAAAATTAATTTAGAAATAAATAAAATTGCGGAAATTACGAATTTCAAGAAAATTAGTAAACCGGAAGTGTGTTTTTATTGAACAGTTTTTGTATTTTCTCCACGAAGTTTATTAAATTTTATTATATTAACTATAAAGTTGTCAATTACAATTTGAAAGACTGGATTAAGAGAAAGTTTTATTTTATAATGTTATTTGACCTTGATCTTATAATTTTTTTTGTTTATTATTTTTGCCGTTAAATATATTTTAATAAAGTCATCAGAGAATTTTTTTTTTTTTTATTACAAAACTTTATAAAGTGACTTTACTTTCTTTTTTTTTTACTTCTTTACAATGTTTATGAAACCACTGTTTATTTTGAAAATAAAGGATTCGATAAATTATCTCATTTTCAGACGACTCTTGGCATTAGCATTGTAAAAATAGCGTTACAAAAGTTATTAACTAATTCACAAATATCGTCATTAAAAAAAAATAAATTTATAAAATTTGAGAACTGTAGCTGATGAAGGAATATTCCTAATTAGAAAACATTTATAAACTGATTTATTTTAAATAGATATAACAATTTTAGCTGTAAGCTAATTTAATAATTAAGCAATTTTTTCACTTAATCTGTGAATAAATGAAAAAAATTATTATCTTTTGAAGGAATTTTCGATATAGGCGTGTGTGTGTGTGTGTGTGTGTGTGTGTGTGTGTGTGTGTCTATGTATGTATATTTTTAATGGTGATTACATCCGGGTCTGCTGGATGTCCAAAAAATACTGAAAAAAAAAAAAAATCTTGCTAGGAATAAGTTCAGTGAACCCCACACTAAACAAGAACGATCTTGAGGTCCGGCGGGCTGGTACGCCTGTATAAGGCCAGATGATCATCCAGCTTGCCATTCTGCACGTCACACCTACCAAATTATCAATTTGCTGGACATTCGTAATTTCATTTTATTTTTTATTTTTAAGCATTTATAGGTTCCCCAACTTATTTCTGTGACTTAAGACCGTGTTAAATAAGAATTCTTGCTAATAATATTTTTTTTTTTAATAATGAAAACTGAAGTAGCGTATTTATATTGTAAGTAATTAACACAGTTCTCTCACTTGAATTCCTGTGGAATAAAAGTTTTTTTTTATAATCGTGTCAAACATAATTATTCTTTTCATTTTAAAATGTTAGAAGGCATATCATTATTTAAATATATCAACAGCATAAATTTTGGTTTACATAACATGAAAAACATACAAGGAAGTATAATGTCGTTCCCATCCACGATCAAGGACGATCGGCCGGAGTCTGGCAACTTTCTGAACTAAAAAAAAATTTATTGCTGAGAAAATAAATATGAAACAATGAAATAAAAGTGGAAATAAAAATTTATAGAACATCTTAAAACAAAAATTAATAATAATTAAAAAAAAAAAAAATCTGATGTGAAACACTCACACAACTTTCTCTTACTCCAGTTCTCAAAATTATAATTGAGAAATTTTATAGTTTGTATAGCAAATTTAATGAAATTCGTCGAAAACTGTTCAGTAAAAGCGCACTTCCGGTTTGCTAATTTCTTTGAAACTCGGAATATTAGCCATCTATTTATTTCTAATTAATTTTCTTTGGATCATAGAATTGTATAATCAACTTAGATAGCTCTTTAGAGAAAAACATAAACCCACCCCTCTTCCAAAATTGACCTTAAATGAATTTTCCCAGAGAAATCTTTTTAAATAAAAGTTGTAGATCCTTGTATGTGTAGTTTATATAGGAAGTTCCAAGCAAATCGGCGTAGCCACTTTTGAGAAAATTGCGAAAAAGTGAAAAAAATCATTTAGTAAAGTGGTAATGCAAACGCACTTCCGGTTATTCGATTTTTTCAAACTCGGAAATTCAACAACAAATCCAATTCTAATTAATATTATTTAGATGACAAAACTGTCCAATAAACTGAAATAGCACTTTAGATGGAAACCTAACCCCAACCCTCCCCCATAACTGCCCTTAATTGAATTTTCCCAGAGAAATGTTTCAAATAAAACTTGTAGCTCTTTGTATGTGTAGTTGACATATCAAGTTTGAAGAAAATCGTCGAAGCCATTTTTGAGAAAATCGCAAAAAAGTAAAAAAAAAAAAAAAACCTAGTAAAGTGGTACTTTCGGTTGAGGAATTTTGACAGATAACGCACAGTCAGATCTCATGGTGATTCCTAAACGGAATATCAAGTTTTAACTTTCTGTGATTTTTTTGTTTTTGAGCTATGCTGTTTAAAAACAGACACACAAACGATTTGCTAAAAACCATTTTTTTTTTTTGGACTCAGGGGACCTCAAAACGGGAGTAAGAGAAAGTAATAGATAAAGGTAAAATTAAAATACACTTACATTTGGAAAAAGAGAACTTAATATACATAGAAACAGTTGTTTTTAAAAAAACAAAAGAAACATGTAATTAGTAATACCAGAACAAAACTGGGTCAATGAGAAAGAGAAAACTAATGATTTGTTAACAAATTTGTAAACTGTAATTAAACAATAATTCCAAAACATACTATTTAAAGACAAAAGGCGATGTTTTCCAAGAAATGTAACTCTTAACGCTCTTAACTTAATGCAGAGAGGAATTATATGATATGTCATTTCAATCTCAACGTTCTCAACATTCACTCCTTTCCTATCCTAAAGAGCTCCTGAAGAAGGGCACCAATGGTACACCCGAAACGTAGAGCAACAAAGAAGTCTTTTTTCTTTAAAAATCCTCTGGCCATTGACGTATAAACATCTTATAATTTTAAGGCCTGACCGTGAAGTAAGAATGTTAAAGTATATATTGGCAATAATAATAATAGCAGGAAATTAGGATGGACCAAATAACTGTTCTTACCACCAGCCTTGGAGTCCCAACTTGATAAAGCATTAATTGCAAAGATTACAATAGCCCTCTTGAAGGTGCTTCTGACGAGATGTCTTCAATAAAATTAGATTCAGTTGTAAGAATTAGTTGCTTGGAGCTACAATAAAGTTGAGTCCCGGTTAGAGAAACAGTGCTGTAGTATTCAAGATGGCGTCAATGGCCAGGAAGCAAAAACAACTAGTAATTGCGAATTAATTCACGGTTTAAAACCTATTTATATAATATTATTAGCGTTAAACTCTTAAAAAAAAAAAAAAATTGAATTTTTGACGGAACCTGGGAAGTAGTAATTTTTTTTATTTTTTTTTTTAATACTTTTATTGATATTTACACTGTATGTATAATACAATAAGCAAAAATGATAAAAGAAAATAAGGACATGTGCACATGTGACGGACATTATTCAGTAAATTCATTATTTAGGCAGTTTGATGTTGAAAAAGAATGTCTCGCGGCCATAGGCGTTTCAGTCGGCTCGAAGAACTTCCGGGAATGTGAGCAGAGGTCAATTGTTGGACGAGAGGGTTAGGATGAAAGAGGAGAGATTCATGGAATTTTTTTGGGGTTTTCTCAAAGAAATTTTTAGATCGTTTAAGGTCAGGTTGTATACGTAATATAGAGCTTGGGTGATTTCAATTCAACCCCGTAAGTCCAAATTGGTCATAAAATTGTTTTGTATATAAGTACTTTGCTGTCTAATGAAAGCGTTTGTCTAGTAGTCTAAGAAGAAGGTCTACATCGAGTGTTTAGCTCTTGTCGTTTTAGTCTAGTATATGGGTTCCACGTGAGCCTTTTATCCAAGTATATACCTAAGTAGGCCATAAAAGATCATTTGGCAATATCTCTTGGTGAATGGACCACGGTCTTCCAGACTGAGGTTTATGCTATTCTTTGTTGTGTTTTGGATGAGAGGGTACGTAACACTAACTTAAAAGGTGTTTGTATCTGCTCGGACAGCCAGGCTGCGATGAGTTCATGTGCCTTCACTTCCAGGTTAGTGTTAGAATGTTCTAAAAGACTGGAAGAGCTTTCTTCTCTGAAGGATGTGCTTTTAGTCTGGGTGCCAGGTCACATGGGAATTTTTTGGGAATGAGGAGGTGGATAGGTTTGCCAAATTAGGCGCCTCTCTTCCTTTCATTGGTCCCAAGCCTGCTGTTGGCATGTCTTCTAGCTTCCAGACATGGACAGCTTCACAGCATTCATCCTTATGGATGAGCTCAGTTGGTTTTCGGCAGTCCAAAATGCTCATCGGGGGTCCGGACAAGGCCATTAGTGAGACGTTGCTGTGTTTTTCACGGAGCGCTCTCAGGCATCTGGTTGGATATCTTACTGGATATTGCGGTTTAAGGAGACATCTCTACATAATGGGGCTCATGCCGGATCCATTTTGTAGAGTCTTGAGACAGAGGAGGAAACACCCATCCATCTTATGACTGATTGCCTGGGTTGTGAGGAAATTAGGTTCAGGACCTTTGGTCGGAATAGGATGTCTGTGGAAGAGCTTAGGCTATTTCCGCTTAAGGTTATTGTCCGATTTATCGGACTGCGGTGAATCTTAGATTGATTAGATCCGGGTCTGGCTTTTTGTTATAGACCCGGTTTGTTGTTGTTTTTCTTGGGGTAGCTATATGGGCCCAGGCGGCGTAGGGTTTCCCTCCCCACAGACAAATAATAATAATAATAATAAT